>CM065723.1:83629246-83633027 GCA_033310375.1 Conus canariensis
GGAATGGGGGGGAGGGGAGTGGAGGAAGCAGATGGAGAGAATGGACATGGCGGGGGGGGGGGGGGGGAGGAAACAGATGGAGAGAATGGATAGGGGGGTGGGGAGTGGAGGAAGCAGATGGAGAGAATGGACATGGGGGGGTGGGGGGTGGAGGAAGCAGATGGAGAGAATGGATATGGGGGGGGGGGGAGTGGAGGAAGCAGATGGAGAGAATGGACATGGGGGGGGGGGGGGGGGGTGGAGGAACAGATGGAGAGAATGGAAGGGGGGGGGGGGAGTGGAGGAAGCAGATGGAGAGAATGGACATGGGGGGGGGGGGGTGGAGGAAGCAGATGGAGAGAATGGAATGGGGGGGGGGGGGGAGTGGAGGAAGCAGATGGAGAGAATGGACAGGGGGGGGGGAGGGGAGGAAACAGATGGAGAGAATGGACATGGGGGGGGGGAGTGGGAGTGAACAGATGGAGAGAATGGACATGGGGGGGGGGGGGAGTGGAGGAAGCAGATGGAGAGAATGGACATGGGGGGGGGGGGGAGTGGAGGAAGCAGATGGAGAGAATGGGAAAGGGGGGCGTGGAGGGGGGGGGGGGGGGGGGAGGAAGCAGATGGAGAGAATAGACAAGGGGGGGGGGAGTGGAGGAAGCAGATGGAGAGAATAGACAGGTGGGGGGGGGGAGTGGAGGAAGCAGATGGAGAGAATGGACATGGGGGGGGGGGGGGGAGTGGAGGAAGCAGATGGAGAAAATGGACATGGGGGGGGGGAGTGGAGGAAGGAGATGGAGACAGTGGACAGGAGGAGCAGGAATAGGGGTAAGCCAGAGCAGAATGAGGACAGAGGGAACAAGCTGGCCACCTCCCCACTTCCCAACTTCATAAATTATTACGGGCCAAGATGACTGAGACAGAGAGAAAGGAATATATACAGACAAGCTTGTAGTTACAAACATGAGCGTATGATGAGAGAGAGAGAGAGAGGAGAGAGAGAGAGAGAGAGAGAAGAGAGAGAGAGAGAGAGAGAGGGGGGGGGGGAATTAACCCCACCCTGATATCGTACCTTGGGAAATCACCATAGTCCAACTGAAGTGGACTGAACTGAAATAATTACTTCTGCCATTTTGATATTTTTCTTGATTGTGCCATTTTGGTGCCATAATCCATTTGAAATGGTTTTTTCCCCACTGTCAACTGTGCCCTTTTTGTCTGTCCTTTTCGTCTGTGCCATCTGTGCACGTGCCATTGTCCACCCATGCCCATACACTAGGCGATCACTCACCAGTTCGTACAGCTCATGGAACTTTTTCTTGGTCATCTCCCTTTGCTTCGGTGTTCTACGTATCAGCGTTCGGATCAGGATGTCAACAGGGGGCGCTGCAACATCGTGTCTGTCGTTTAAAAGTGGAAAAGTACACTGAGGTATTATTGAATGTCGTTCAAAGTTTGTGTGAATATGAGCTGTAGACATTTGTCAGGAGTGACAATCGATTGTTTCCTCTCTCCCCAGCATCTGCCTGACTGACTGTCTGTATGCCTGTTTGTCTGTTGTGTGTCTTGTCTGTCTGTCTGTCTGTCTGTCTGTCTGTCTGTCTCTCTCTCTCTCTCTCTCTCCTCTCTCTCTCTCTCTCTCTCTCTCTTTTTGTAGTATTATTCTGTTCCTTCTTATAATCTGCATCTTGACTGGTGTATTCACTTTTTTCCTGTCTTGCTGCTATATTCACTTGAGTGTTTCCATGTGCATTACCCTGGTTAAATAAGATTTCGTTCGTTATCTCTCTCTCTCTCTCTCTCTCTCTCTCTCTCTCTCTCTCTCTCTCTCTCTCTCTCTCTCTCCCTCCCTGTGAAGGAGAGAGCGTTTCCAGTGACAAAGATGGTGACCAAGCTTCACAGCCAGGGAACATGCCAGATGTGTGCTGCTGCCATGATGACTGTGTGTCCAAGGCAGAGTTTTTTACAAACAACACAATCCCTACAAGCTGAAGTTTCAGCCCTTCGTGCAGCACTGCAAGAAGCAAGACACACATTTAAGATTGACATAGATGCCATCACCACTCAGTTACTGCACTTACAAGCCCAAAACACACAAAAACCTCTTCCCCGCTCCTCAAATCACAAACTTCCCTCCAAGACTACATCCTCCAAACCACCCTCCCCCAAATCATCCACCCCCAAATCATCATCTCCCATATTGCCACCCCGCCGAATGCCACTGCCACAGAGAACAATGCTGACAGTGGACACAGCGCAGGCAAAGCAGACTCCACAGCAGTGTCTGAGTCCCTCAGTCAGCAGACCTCCACCCCCAACCCTCTCCAACATGTCAGTGTCACTAAGGACACCACCCCCAACCCTCTCCAACATGTCAGTGTCACTAAGGACACCACCCCAACCCTCTCCAACATGTCAGTGTCACTAAGGACACCACCCCCAACCCTCTCCAACATGTCAGTGTCACTAAGGACACCACCCCCAACCCTCTCCAACATGTCAGTGTCACTAAGGACACCACTACCATTCTGCTGGGGGATGATGTAATGAAAGGGGTGGATCCCTCCCGATCCTCACCTCCCAACAGCAAGCCCCAAAAAGTGTGTGTCAGTGACCTGACAGTGACCCAGCTGACTGAGTGGCTCAGTCGCCAGACACCCTCAACTACCGTGAGACTGGCTGCAGTTCATGTTGGGATCCACGACTGTGCACAAGTCAAGGCCTCAGCAGACAGTGCCATCAGCAGTGACAAGTGGAAAGACCTTCTTTCCCAGTGCCGGAGGGTCTTTCCCAAAGCGTCACTGCTAGCTTCTGCTATCATGCCTGCCAGAGGACGACACCCCTTCAATCCAGTCATTCTCAACAGCAACAGGAACCTGCAGCAGGTGTGTGACGGCATGGGTGTGCACTACAGGGACCACACTGCTGTCTTCACCACCAGCAGTGGTGCACCCAGAACGGCATTGTACCAAAATGCCATTCTGCCAACGAGGAAAGGGACAGCACGCCTTGCTGAAAATCTGTTTGCTAGGAAACAGGCAGACAGCATCGGCACAAAGAGGGGCAGTGACCACAGGCCTCGCCCCACTGGACGTCTCTCCACTTCCCCCTTCTTGCATCACCGCTCCGTTCCTCCTCCCGTCCATTCACCTACTCCACGCATGTTACCAACAAACAATCACACATCACAGTCCTCTCAACCCGAGAACCCTCCTACTCTTCCCCATTCTCCGGCCGACCCACACTACTCGGAAGTCTTTCCTCCCTCCCTACCACCACTCTAAACCCCACCCACCCACTCCGACGACCGGACAGTAAGCCCACTACCACGCAGGGAACTAATTCGTATGGTAGTAGACAGACCTACACTTCACCTCCACAACCACCACCCATGATGCCACCGCCAATGTATCCTTCTATGTTCTTCCCTTCTTTTCCTCGTAGCTTCCCACCTGCTTTTTGGCAGTGGCCACACTTCATGCCAATGCCACCAACTATGGCCAGTTCTAGACTTGAATCAGTGTTGTGTGTGTGTGTGTGTGTGTGTGTGTGTGTGTGTGTGGGTGTGTGCGTGTGCGTGTGCGTGTGTGCTACTGTATATATACACTAGTGTGGAAAGTGCAGAGTTTGAACTATATGCATCTGCCAATGTGGACTGTGTAATTCTGAATCTGCCGACCATCTGATAAGCTGAGAAGAAAAAGTGGTTGCGAACTACATTATTTCACTGAAGAAAAGCAAGACTTTTATATCATAGTTTTATTGTACCTGAATGGTGGTGAGCACGTCGAAACCTCCTTTT
>CM065723.1:83633127-83638127 GCA_033310375.1 Conus canariensis
AGAGAGAGAGAGAGAGAAGAGAGAGAGAGAGAGAGAGAAGACAGACAGAGCAGACAGACAGACAGAAACAGAAGAGAGAGAGAGAGAGAGAGAGAGAGAGAGAGAGAGAGAGAGAGAGAGAGAGAGAGAGAGAGAAGACAAAATTCTTTATGTACAGAGAGAGAGAGAGAGAGAGGAGAGAGAGAGAGAGAGAGAGAGAGAGAGAGAGAGAGAGAGACCACCAGAGCCATGCTTAGTGCAGAGAGAAATGGACAGGAGAAAGGTGAGGGCCAAAGCAGTGCGCCCTGTGCCATTACCCGCGGGCCGAGTGGAACGCGGCGGATTCCTTCCTGAGGGCAACAAGGTGTTAGAGTCAACGTTCCACGTCCCGGGGACAGTCACTGCCTGACTGACTACACTGGCCCACGCTAAACCAGCCTGGTCACACATTAACGTGGGACCAGCTACCACCCCTACCCTTTTCACAAACGTTTTATTTGCCGTCCCCAACCTCACCTCTATCACCGCCATCCTCCCTCCCCAAATAAAAATCTTCAGCCACTTCCTGCCTTCCCACTCCTCTCCTTCTCACCCTCCCTACCTCCTTCCCACCTCTGTCTCCCACTCTCTCCCTCCCTCCTCCGTCCATTGTGTGCGTGCGTGCGTGCGTGCGTGCGTGCGTGCGTGTGCGTGTGTGTGTGTTGTGTGTGTGTGTGTGTGTGTGATTTCCTTATTTGTCTGTTTACCTCAGTTTTTGTATAGCAAAGTGTCGTGTAAACTTGTACCCGTGTATGTCTTGTATAATTTCGAGCTATTATAGTACAACAGTAATATGTAAGAATTTAAAAAAAAAATGGCAAACTAAACCACTATTTCTGCCATTGTATAATGAAGAATACGTCACTGTCATTTTCATCTTCTCTCTCTCTCTCTCTCTCTCTATATAAAAATTCATACAAAACCAGGGGCTACTCACTAGAGAGGATTTGTAATACTGCCGTTCGTTTCTCTCTTTTTTTCTCTTCTCTTTCTCTGTTTTTCTCTCTTTCATTCCTTTTTATTCCTTCTTTCTTTCCTCCTCCCTATCTCCCTACTTTTTTTCCCACATTTCTTTCTTTCATTCTTTTTCTTTCTTTTATTACTGTTTTCTCTCTTTCTTTTTTTTATCGTTTCCCGTTTACTTTCATTCACTGTGTCTGTCTGTCTGTCTGTCTGTCTGTCTCCTCTGTTCCTCTCACCCAGTCCTTTGGCCACTCTGAAGAGTTCCTTGGCGTCTTTTTCTGCCTGACTCGGCTTCCCGTCCTGCACAAACACCACACAAGTATCAGTTCACCTGCCCCCCACCCCCTTCCTGTACAAACACCACACAAGTATCAGTTCTCCTGCCCCCACCCCCACCCCCTTCCTGTACAAACACTACACAAGTATCAGTTCTCCTGCCCCCCACCCCTTCCTGTACAAACACCACACAAGTATCAGTTCTCCTGCCCCCCCCCCCCCTCCTGTACAAACACCACACAAGTATCAGTTCTCCTCCCCCCCCCCCAACACCCCCTTCCTGTACAAACACCATACAAGTATCAGTTCACATGCTCCTCACCCCCTTCCTGTACAAACACCACACAAGTATCAGTTCTCCTGCCCCCACCCCCCTTCCTGTACAAACACCACACAAGTATCGGTTCTCCTGCCCCCCCCCCCCCCCCCCCTGTACAAACACCACACAAGTATCAGTTCTCCTGCCCCCCCCCACCCCCACTCCTGTACAAAAACCACACAAGTATTAGTTCTCCTCCCCCCCCCCCCCCCCTTCCTGCACAAACAGCACACAAGTATCAGTTCTCCTCCCCCCCCCCCCCCACTCCTGTACAAAAACCACACAAGTATCAGTTCTCCTACCCGCCCCCCCTCCTGTACAAACACCACACAAGTATCAGTTCTCCTGCCCCCACCCCCTTCCTGTACAAACACCACACAAGTATCAGTTCTCCTGCCCCCCCCCCCCTTCTCCTGTACAAACACCACACAAGTATCAGTTCTCCTGCCCCCCCCCCTCCCTCCTGTAGATACAGCAGACAAGTGTCAGTTCTCCTGCCCCCCCCCCCCCCCCCGCCCCCTCCTCCTGTACAAACACCACACAAGTATCAGTTCTCCTGCCCCCCCCCCCCCCCTCCTGTACAAACAGAACACAAGTATCAGTTCTCCTGCCCCCTCCCCCCTCCTCCTGTACAAACACCACACAAGTATCAGTTCTCCTGCCACCCCCCCCCCCCCCCGCCCTCCTGTACAAACAGCACACAAGTATCAGTTCTCCTGCCCCTCACCCCTCCTGTACAAACACGACACAAGTATCAGTTCTCCTGCCCCTCCTCTATGCAACCATCACCATCATGAACGTTGCTATGTTGAGCACAATGAACGTCCTTATGTTGAAGACAAGGAACTATATGTTGATTATAATTAACATCTCACAGTTTGAGCAAACCAATACACTGAAATGCTCATTACCATTGATGGAATGCAAAACGAAACAAAGTATAACCGTTACAGTCGATGGCATATGAAACAGTGATCTTAACTGAGAGAGTAGAAAGGAAATGAGGAAGTGCATGTCATGCCAGTGAGCACAGTGACTTGACGTCCTCACAATCAACACACGACATCAAAGGAAAGTTTGGCTGAGCAGACATCTGGCACTTGGACGGTGCCATTGGAAGACACAGGTGAAAGTCCCCTAACCAACATAGTTTACCCTCACCTCAGTAGGCCCACTGTAAGTTTCCTTTACTGCAAATAAAACAAAATCCAAACAGGCCTACACACATTTACTCGAGTGGAACACAAATGTTGTAATGTTTGCACAATCGTCAAATGTAAAGTATTTCCATGACATGTAAATACATGCAAGAGATCCGAATACTACAGAAATACACGGTTGATACACATAGAATATGTGTTTGCGTGCGTGCGTACGTGTGTGTGGAAACACAACGCCATTCGTTTTGTTGAGACAAACAGAAGACGGAATCACTGCTCAAACGCCAGTAGTTGTCATTTTAGCTATCGCCTCATTCCTCGGATGCCTTGTGATGTCTGTAATCAGTCATTAGTGTTTACAACTACACCGGAGCACTCATCAAAATTGGAGCAATCCAGTAGTTCATTAAAAAAAAAATTCCTGTACCTACTTAGACATTCTAAATTCATTCGTTTGTTATTTTGATCATACACATTCTAATTACACTCATTTCAGACATGTGAGTGTCTTTGTGGTGTTCACGACTCTCCAGTGTCCACACTGATGTAGGCAGCATTGCCGGGGTCCTGAGGCAGTGTCCTGACTGGCACACAGCTCTGCAGACTGCTTCACCCTGGTGTCACTGTGCCTTCCTGACACTCAACAATAATGGACCTGCTGTTGTGACCTTTGCTGCTGTGACTGTCTGCTGTGTGACCTTTGCTGCTGTACTGTCTGCTGTTGTGACCTTTGCTGCTGTGACTGTCTGTTGTGTGACCTTTGCTGCTGTGACTGCTGTTGTGACCTTTGCTGCTGTGACTGTCTGCTGTGTTACCTTTGCTGCTGTTACTGTCTGTTGTGTGACCTCTGCTGCTGTGACTGTCTGTTGTGTGACCTTTGCTGCTGTGACTGTCTGCTGTGTGACCTTTGCTGCTGTGACAGTGTGCTGTGTGACCTTTGCTGCTGTGACTGTCTGCTGCTGTGACTTCTGCTGCTGTGACTGTCTGTTGTGTGACCTTTGCTGCTGTGAGTCTGCTGTGTGACCTTTGCTGCTGTGACTGCTGTGCCACAATGCCTCCGGCCAAATTCACCACACTACACAGGTCTGTCCCATTGTCCACCACACTACACAGGTCTGTCTCATTGTTGTCCATTGCTTACCATACTACACAGGTCTGTCTCATTGTCCATTGTTCACCACACTACACAGGTCTGTCTCATTGTCCATTGTTCACCACACTACACAGGTCTGTCCCAGTGTTGTCCATTGTTCACCACACTACACAGGTCTGTCTCATTGTTGTCCATTGTTCACCATACTACACAGGTCTGTCTCATTGTCCATTGTTCACCACACTACACAGGTCTGTCTCATTGTCCATTGTTCACCACACTACACAGGTCTGTCTCATTGTCCATTGTTCACCACACTACACAGGTCTGTCTCATTGTCCATTGTTCACCACACTACACAGGTCTGTCTCATTGTCCATTGTTCACCACACTACACATGTCTGTCTCATTGTCCATTGTTCACCACACTACACAGGTCTGTCTCATTGTCCATTGTTCACCACACTACACAGGTCTGTCCATTGTCCATTTTCACCACACTACCTGGTCTGATTGTTGTCCATTGTTCACACACTACACAGGTCTGTCCCAGTGTTGTCCATTATTCACCACACTACCCTGGTCTGATTGTTGTCCATTGTTCAACACACTACACAGGTCTGTCCCAGTGTTGTCCATTATTCACCACACTACCCTGGTCTGATTGTTGTCCATTGTTCACCAACACTACACAGGTCTGTCCCAGTGTTGTCCATTATTCACCACACTACTCTGGTCTGATTGTTGTCCATTGTTCAACACACCTACACAGGTCTGTCCCATAGTGTTGTCCATTTATTCACCACACTACTCTGTCTGATTGTTGACCATTGTTCACCACACTACACAGGTGTGTCTCAATTGCTTGTCCAATGTTTCAACATCTACACAGGTCTGTCCCATCGTTGTCCATTGTTCACCACACTACACAGGTCTGTCTCATTGTGACCATTGTTCACACACTAACAGGTCTGTCTAATTGTCCATTGTTCTCCACACTACACAGGTCTGTCCCTCGTTGTCCATTGTTCTCCACACTACACAGGTCTGTCTCATTGTCCATTGTTCACCACACTTACAGGTCTTCCATTGTCCATTGTTCACCACACTCACAACAGGTCTGTCTCATTGTCCATTGTTCACCACACTACACAGGTCTGTCTCATTGTCC
>CM065723.1:83645627-83673127 GCA_033310375.1 Conus canariensis
GATACACTGATAGGTCCTAGTCCACTGTCATAAAGCGCTGTCTTTATTTCACGATACACTGATAGGTCCTAGTCCAGTCATTTTCTTGGCACTGCAGGTCGCTCTGCGACCTAGATTGTAAGTGGTGCTGCGCTCCGATAGTCACAATATGTGTTCCTGAAATGCCTTTCAAGAGGGGTATTTGTTTGTTTGTTTGTCTGTCTGTCTGTCTGTCTGTGTGCACTGTGAGTGTCCCTGCTGTGGGGTGCTAACACAGCTTTCTGGCAAGCTGAAGAAAGGATCCTATGTTGTCTTCTTTTTGCTCCTCCTTATCCACGCTGATTTGTTTGGTTCAGTATGGTGTTTTGTTTTCAGGTCTTCCCGGAGCTCTAGCCCTTATTTATGAAATTCTAAAGCAGTTCTCATCTGTTCCTTGAGATTTGCCTGTCATTTCCAGACGTCCTACGGACTGTTCCTAACGTCAGTGGTAGAGTCGTGTGTCAGTAGGATGAAAGTCTTGGGGAAGCTGCACAGCAGGAGGTCTTCAGAGAAGAAGCGCACCTCGGTGACAGGAGACCGGCCATTTTAGTGTATGTGTGTACTTCTCTGTAGATATGTTCATGGCAGACCCAGGCTTCTCACAAGGTGTCATTTTAGTTTATGTGTGTACTTCTCTGTAGATATGTTCATGGCAGACCCAGGCTTCTCACAAGGTGTCATTTTAGTTTATGTGTGTACTTCTCTGTAGATATGTTCATGGCAGACCCAGGCTTCTCACAAGGTGTCATTTTAGTTTATGTGTGTACTTCTCTGTAGGCAGGGTTCATGGCAGACCCAGGCTGTTGACAGGCTGTGATTCCTATCGACCCTTCCTGTGACGGCCAGGGTAGAGAAGGCCCACATTGGAGAGACATTGGTGGAGTCTTGATCAACCTCGTTCTGATGGTCCGGGCCTCCTAAATCTACTGTCTCTACCTGGCGGCACACTTTCCCAGACCCTCTCTGTCTCGGTCTGCCTGTCTGTCTGACTCTAATTGTCACTAACCATCTATCTCTCCCTCTCTATTTCATTCTCTTCCCGTGTTCCTCTCCACTACCCTTTAGCTTTCTTACCCCCCGTCACTTTCCTTTCATCCTTCCTTCTCTCTCCACCTACCTCTGTCTCTTTCTGTCTCTCTCTTTCTGTCCCTCTCTCTGTCTCTCACTCTGTTTTTTCCCGCTGTCTTTCTCTTTCCTCCAACCTTTCTCTCCATTCTCTGTATTCTTTGTCTATTCTCCCTCTTTCTCTTCGTCCCTCCCTCCCACCTTTTTCTCTCTCCAAACCTGCCCCCTTCATCGCCCCCTCCCCCCCCCCCCCTCCACCCCCGCTCCCTGCTTATTTCCCATCTCTGTGTATATTGTGATGCCAGAGGTTCGATGTTCGTCATCAATGACGCAGGCTTTCAGACGTAGGGGGCAGCACCGCCATTGATCACAGGCCCGGGGTGTCTTTCTCTCCCACCCTGCTGAGCTGCCGATGCGGCCTTTGTTGTGTTGTTTGGCACTGTCCCGTGCCGTTCACGGCAAACGACTGAGGAAGAGATCGTCCCCAGCAGATCGATAATCGAAGGAAACGGATGTCAGAGCAACAACAAAAGAGCGCTCCATTGTTTGTAGGAAGTAGGGCGGCAGTGTTGGCTGATTCTTTGAACCATGGCACAGACTGAGGTTTGGGGGAACAACGGCAAGTGATGCATTATTGATGAAGGCATGATTGCTGTTGCGTTCACATGAAGGTGGTTGGCATAGCAAAGTACCATGGATGAAATCCCACATTCACCTTGTTTCGCTCATTTCCCTTCCCCTCCTTCCCTGTTTACCCTGTACATTGAGTGTAACACACAAACTCAGTGATAATGTCTGTCTATCTGCCGACTGTCCGTCCCCCCCCCCCCTCTCTCTCTCTCTCTCTCTCTCTCTTAATGACCAGAAAGCCTTCAGGCCCTAGTGTACTAAACCACCGGATGGCCAGAAAGCCTTCATTCCTAGTAAGTACGCTTCTTCATTAATATTCAACGCCACTGGTTGATCCCAAAGCCTTCCGTTCACGTGGCACAAGGTCACTGGTTGATCCCAAAGCCTTCCGTTCACGTGGCACAAGGTCACTGGTTGATCCCAAAGCCTTCCGTTCACGTGGCACAAGGTCACTGGTTGACCACAAAGCCTTCCGTTCACGTGGCACAAGGTCACTGGTTGATCCCAAAGCCTTCCGTTCACGTGGCACAAGGTCACTGGTTGACCCCAAAGCCTTCCGTTCACGTGGCACAAGGTCACTGGTTGACCACAAAGCCTTCCGTTCACGTGGCACAAGGTCACTGGTTGATCCCAAAGCCTTCCGTTCACGTGGCACAAGGTCACTGGTTGACCCCAAAGCCTTCCGTTCACGTGGCACAAGGTCACTGGTTGACCCCAAAGCCTTCCGTTCACGTGGCACGAGGTCACTGGTTGACCCCAAAGCCTTCCGTTCACGTGGCACAAGGTCACTGGTTGACCCCAAAGCCTTCCGTTCACGTGGCACGAGGTCACTGGTTGACCCCAAAGCCTTCAGTTCACGCGGCACAAGGTCACTGGTTGACCTCAAAGCCTTCAGTTCACGCGGCGCAGTTTGAAACAACAACAGCAGCAGCAGCAACAACAACAACAACAGCAACAACAACAACAGCAACAACAGCAGCGAAGTAATGAGTTCAGAACAAACCTGTCTACCCGTGCACACTGACATGGACGTTCAGGAAGAAGTGTGGAACCAGCTAGCTAGGTAACTAGCCGGAAAAAAGGAAGGAGGGTCTCGAGTGGGAGAGATGGAGGAAGAGAGGGATGTGGTGATGGATTGGAAAGATGGCATGAAGTGGGTGAGGGTGAGGGGGTGGTGATGGGTGGGAACGGTGGGGTGGGTGAAGAGTGAAGGAGAAAAGGGTGGTAATAGATAGGGGGTGGGTGAGTGGAATAAGGGAGGAGGGGAAGAGAGTTAGTAATGGACAAATGGAGTGGGTGCTTTGGATGAAGAGAGAGAGAAGGGGGGGGGGGGAGGGGGTAGTGACACATGGTAATGGATGAACGGAGTGGATGCTATGGATGAACAGAGAGAAGGGGGGGGGGGGAGGGTAGTGACACATGGTAATGGATGAATGGAGTAGATGCTATGGATGAAGACAGAGAAAGGGGGGGGGGGGGGGTTAGTGACAGATGATAATGGATGAATGGATTGGATGCTATGGATGAAGAGGGGGGGGGGGGGGGGGTAGTCACACATTGTAATGGATGAATGGAGTGGGTGCTATGGATGAAGAGGGGGGGGGAGGGTAGTGACACATAGTAATTGATGAATGGAGTGGGTGCTATGGATGAAGAGAGAGGGGGTGGGGATGGATGAATGGAATGGGTGCTATGGATGAAGAGAGAGAGAGAGAGAGAGGGGGGGGGGAGGGTAGTGACACAGTAATTGATGAATGGAGTGGGTGCTATGGATGAAAAGAGAGGGGGTGGGGATGGATGAATGGAATGGGTGCTATGGATGAAGAAGAGAGGGGGGGGGGGTGGTAGTGACACATGGTAATGGATGAATGGAGTGGATGCTATGGATGAAGAGAGAAAAAGGGGGTGGAGGGTAGTGACACATGAGAAGGGTGGGATAGGGCGGGAGAAGTATGGAGAGGAAGAAGGGTGATGGATGAATGGGGTGGGTGGAAGGGATGAAGGGTGGAGGAGCAGGGTGGGTTTGAGTGGAAATGGGCTGGGTAGAGTGGGATGGGTGAGGTGTGAATGGGGTGTGGGGTGTTGATGGATTGGAGAGGGTAAGGGGTGTGGATGAAGGGTAAAGTGGAGAGGGTAAGGGGTGTGGGTGAAGGGTAAAGTGGAGAGGGTAAGGGGTGTGGGTGAAGGGTAAAGTGGAGAGGGTAAGGGGTGTGGGTGAAGGGTAAAGTGGAGAGGGTAAGGGGTGTGGGTGAAGGGTAAAGTGGGAGAGGGTAAGGGGTGTACGTGACGGGTAAAGTGGGAGAGGGTAAGGGGTGTGGGTGAAGGGTGAAGTGGGAGAGGGTAAGGGGTGTGGGCGAAGGGTAAAGTGGGAGAGGGTAAGGGGTGTGGGTGAAGGGTAAAGTGGGAGAGGGTAAGGGGTGTGGGTGAAGGGTAAAGTGGGAGAGGGTAAGGGGTGTGGGTTAAGGGTAAAAGTGGGAGAGCGGTGGTGAAGGATTGGAAAGGGTAAGGGGTGTGGGTGAAGGGTTAAGTGGGAGAGGGTAAGGGGTGTAGGTGAATGGTAAAGTGGGAGAAGGTAAGGGGTGGGGGTGAAGGGCAAAGTGGGAGAGGGTAAGGGGTGTGGGTGAAGGGTAAAATGGGAGAGGGTAAGGGGTGTAGGTGAAGTGTAAAGTGGGAGAGGGTAAGGGGTGTGGGTGAAGGGTAAAGTGGGAGAGGGTAAGGGGTGTAGGTGAAGTGTAAAGTGGGAGAGGGGTGATGAAGGATTGGAAGGGGGTGGGCGGGTGATGGATGAAGACATTAAGAGGTGACGATGGACGGTAAGGGTGGGGTAGGAAGGGGGAAGGGTGGAGAGGGGGAAGGGGTAGTGCCTTATGGAAAATGAAGGGTTGGAGTGGTGAAAGTTGGAGGGGAAGGGTAGTGATGGCTGGGAAGGGGAGGGGAAGAGGAGGGGAAGGGGAGGGGAAGGGGAGGGGTGATGATGAAGAGGACAGAAAGGGAAGGGGAGGGGAAGGGGAGGGGTGATGATGAGGACAGAAGGGGAAGGGAAGGGGAAGGGGAGGGGTGATGATGAGGACAGAAGGGGAAGGGAAGGGGAAGGGGAGGGGTGATGAAGAAGGCAGAAGGGGAAGGGGAGGGGAAGGGGAGGGGAAGGAGAGGGGTGATGATGAGGACAGAAGGGGAAGGGGAGAGGAATGGGAGTGGTGATGATGAGGACAGAAGGGGAAGGGCAGGGGAAGGGGAAGGGTGATGAAGAGGGCAGAAGGGGAAGGGAAGGGGTGATGAAGAAGGCAGAAGGGGAAGGGGAGGGGAAGGGGAGGGGAAGGGGAGGGGTGATGAGGACAGAAGGGGAAGGGGAGAGGAATGGGAGTGGTGATGATGAGGACAGAAGGGGAAGGGGAGGGGAAGGGGAAGGGTGATGAAGAGGGCAGAAGGGGAAGGGGAGGGGAAGGGGAGGGGTGATGAGGACAGAAGGGGAAGGGGAGAGGAATGGGAGTGGTGATGATGAGGACAGAAGGGGAGGGGAAGGGGAGGGGTGATGAAGAGGGCAGAAGGGGAAGGGAGGGGAAGGGGAGGGGTGATGAAAAGGGCAGAAGGGGAAGGGGAGGGGAAGGGGAGGGGTGATGAAGAGGGCAGAAAGGGAAGGGAGGGGAAGGGGAGGGGTGATGAAGAGGGCAGAAGGGGAAAGGAGGGGAAGGGGAAGGGTGATGAAGAGGGCAGAAGGGGGAGGGAGGGGAAGGGAGGGGTGATGAAGAGGGCGGAAGGGGAAGGGGGGGGAAGGGGAGGGGTGATGATGAGGACAGAAGGGGAAGGGAAGGGGAAGGGGAGGGGTGATGAAGAGGGCAGAAGGGGAAGGGAGGGGAAGGGGAAGGGTGATGAAGAGGGCAGAAGGGGGAGGGAGGGGAAGGGGAGGGTTGATGAAGAGGGCGGAAGGGGAAGGGGAGGGGAAGGGAAGGGGAAGGGGAGGGGTGATGAAGAGGGCAGAAGGGGAGGGGAGGGGTGATGAAGAGGGCAGAAGGGGAAGGGAAGGGGAAGGGGAGGGGTGATGATGGGGACAGAAGGGGAAGGGGAGGGGTGATGAAGAGGGCAGAAGGGGAAGGGGAGGGGAAGGGGAGGGGTGATGATGAGGACAGAAGGGGAAGGGGAGGGGTGATGAAGAGGGGAGAAGGGGAAGGGGAGGGGAAGGGGAGGGGAAGGGGAGGGGAAGGGAAGTGATGATGAAGAGGACAGAAAGGGAAGGGAAGGGGAAGGGGAGGAGTGATGATGAGGACAGAAGGGGAAGGGAAGGGGAAGGGGAGGGGTGATGATGAGGACAGAAGGGGAAGGGGAGGGGAAGGGTGATGATGAAGAGGACAGAAAGGGAAGGGAAGGGGAAGGGGAGGGGTGATGATGAGGACAGAAGGGGAAGGGAAGGGGAAGGGGAGTGGTGATGATGAGGACAGAAGGGGAAGGGAAGGGGAAGGGGAGGGGTGATGAAGAAGGCAGAAGGGGAAGGGGAGGGGAAGGGAGGGGAAGGGAAGGGGAAGGGGAGGGGTGATGATGAGGACAGAAGGGGAAGGGGAGAGGAATGGGAGTGGTTATGATGAGGACAGAAGGGGAAGGGGAGGGGAAGGGGAAGGGTGATGAAGAGGGCAGAAGGGGAAGGGGAGGGGAAGGGGAGGGGTGATGAAAGGGCAGAAGGGGAAGGGGAGGGGAAGGGAAGGGGTGATGAAGAGGGCAGAAGGGGAAGGGAGGGGAAGGGGAGGGGTGATGAAGAGGGCAGAAGGGGGAGGGAGGGAAAGGGGAGGGGTGATGAAGAGGGCGGATGGGGAAGGGGAGGGGAAGGGGAGGGGTGAAGAGGACAGAAGGGGAAGGGAAGGGGAAGGGGAGGGGTGATGAAGAGGGCAGAAGGGGAAGGGGAGGGGAAGGGGAGGGGTGATGATGAGGACAGAAGGGGAAGGGGAGGGGAAGGGAGGGGAAGGGGAGGGGAAGGGAGGGGAAGGGGAGGGTGATGAAGAGGGCAGAAGGGGGAGGGAGGGGAAGGGGAGGGTTGATGAAGAGGGCGGAAGGGGAAGGGGAGGGGAAGGGAAGGGGAAGGGGAGGGGTGATGAAGAGGGCAGAAGGGGAGGGGAGGGGTGATGAAGAGGGCAGAAGGGGAAGGGAAGGGGACGGGGAGGGGTGATGATGGGACAGAAGGGGAAGGGGAGGGGGTGATGAAGAGGGCAGAAGGGGAAGGGGAGGGGAAGGGGAGGGGTGATGATGAGGACAGAAGGGGAAGGGGAGGGGTGATGAAGAGGGGAGAAGGGGAAGGGGAGGGGAAGGGGAGGGGAAGGGGAGGGGAAGGGAAGTGATGATGAAGAGGACAGAAAGGGAAGGGAAGGGGAAGGGGAGGAGTGATGATGAGGACAGAAGGGGAAGGGAAGGGGAAGGGGAGGGGTGATGATGAGGACAGAAGGGGAAGGGGAGGGGAAGGGTGATGATGAAGAGGACAGAAAGGGAAGGGAAGGGGAAGGGGAGGGGTGATGATGAGGACAGAAGGGGAAGGGAAGGGGAAGGGGAGTGGTGATGATGAGGACAGAAGGGGAAGGGAAGGGGAAGGGGAGGGGTGATGAAGAAGGCAGAAGGGGAAGGGGAGGGGAAGGGGAGGGGAAGGGAAGGGGAAGGGGAGGGGTGATGATGAGGACAGAAGGGGAAGGGGAGAGGAATGGGAGTGGTTATGATGAGGACAGAAGGGGAAGGGGAGGGGAAGGGGAAGGGTGATGAAGAGGGCAGAAGGGGAAGGGGAGGGGAAGGGGAGGGGTGATGAAAAGGGCAGAAGGGGAAGGGGAGGGGAAGGGAAGGGGTGATGAAGAGGGCAGAAGGGGAAGGGAGGGGAAGGGGAGGGGTGATGAAGAGGGCAGAAGGGGGAGGGAGGGAAAGGGGAGGGGTGATGAAGAGGGCGGAAGGGGAAGGGGAGGGGAAGGGAGGGGTGAAGAGGACAGAAGGGGAAGGGAAGGGGAAGGGGAGGGGTGATGAAGAGGGCAGAAGGGGAAGGGGAGGGGAAGGGGAGGGGTGATGATGAGGACAGAAGGGGAAGGGGAGGGGAAGGGAGGGGAAGGGGAGGGGAAGGAAGGGGAAGGGGAGGGGTGATGAAGAGGGCAGAAGGGGAAGGGGAGGGGAAGGGAGGGGAAGGGGAGGGGTGATGAAGAGGGCAGAAGGGGAAGGTGACAAAAGTGAAGAAGGATGCAGAAAGATAGGGGGGTGAAGGTGGTGATGGGGAGTGTGGGGTGAGAGAAAAACGGAAAGGTTTACTGAAAGGTGCACAGAACGGAGGAAGGGGGATCTCATGAAGGGTGGGGGGGGGGGGGGGATAAGTGATGGAGGGTGGTAATAGGGAGGATTAATGAAGGGTACAGAGAAGGGAGGGCTGATGAAGGGTGGGGGTGGGGAGTAGTGGTGGAGGGTGGTAATAGGGAGGATTAATGAAGGGTACAGAGAAGGGAGGGCTGATGAAGGGTGGGGAGTAGTGGTGGAGGGTGGTAATAGGGAGGATTAATGAAGGGTACAGAGAAGGGAGGGCTGATGAAGGGTGGGGGTGGGGAGTAGTGGTGGAGGGTGGTAATACTAATAGGGAGGATTAATGAAGGGTACAGAGAAGGGAGGGCTGATGAAGGGTGGGGAGTAGTGGTGGAGGGTGGTAATAGGGAGGATTAATGAAGGGTACAGAGAAGGGAGGGCTGATGAAGGGTGGGGAGGGGAGCAGTGATGAAGGGTGGTGATAGGGAGGATTAATGAAGGGTACAGAGAAGGGAAGGCTGATGAAGGGGGGGGGGGGGGGGGGGGTCGCGATTTTATTGGTTAAGATTAGGCCTACTGATATGCAGAATATTCTAGAAAAGAATAATCGAGTAGGTTCGAGAACATTCTTTCAATATCATACAAAACAATGCGAGCTGTGCGACTGAGAGGGACACACACACACACACACACACACACACACACACACACACACACACACACAGAGAGAGAGAGAGAGAGAGAGAGAGAGAGAGAGATGAGATTTGTTGAAGAGTTCTAGTCTAGAAGTGTTCGAGTCTTCATTGAGTTTGAGTCTAGTCGACAAGAAGCTGCGATTAGTAGAATATTCGCTGCTGCATGTACGATTGAGTTCCTGTACGACTTATTGAACCTGAAGGTCAGTGGTTTGTTTTGTTCCTATATTCTTCAACGTGTGTAAATAAACGGATCCTCTTCGTTTCAACACCGCCTGGTGTATTTTGTCGTCTGCGAGCCGAACACCTACCACAGGATCTACAGCGAACTCTTACAAGCTATAGTACTGCACTTACCTTGTACTGAGGAAGTCAGCGCCATTTAGCAGTGTAACATTTGGGGGCCAAGCCGAAGATCCTACTACATTGGTGTTTATTCCAGAGACATTATTCACTAGCCTGTACTAAACGAACTGCGATTTTGAAGGCGCCAGTCCAGATCTACGTCGACAAACGGGGTCGTACTGTATCGGCTGTCGTCTGAGAAGAATCGAAACTTAGATCAAAACGTTCAGCGTCAAAATAGATCTAATTGCATAGTGAGACGACTGCAGGCGGAAATCTAAACAAATCTTAAATATATGTTAGCGAACCGCCCAGAGAAACGTGGACAAACGAGTCACAAGACAAAACACAACGCGTTTCGATCTCTTAGGTCTTCTTCAGGTGAGTCACAAACGAATAAAATAACGAAAATTCACTTAGCTTTGATCGCTTCAGATCGCTTCTGAGTTCAGCGCAAGGAAGAAGGCGTCGCTAACATTTATTTAAGATTTGTTCAGCGTCAAGAAAGTCTTTAGCCGTGTTTCCGTGTACAGCGTTTAGTGCATCGAGAAGTCCAGGGAAGTGGAGGAAACTGTCGCCTGTGTCTGAAAGAGCAATTCGGATTCTACAGAGCTAGGAGAGTCAAACGGAAGACTGCTGCCTGAGTCTGTAGTTGAGCAATGGAAGGTATTGTTTCAGTGACTGATTGCTGACGTTAGTCTGAGTTACCATGGAATACGTGAAGATTGGAAAGGAACTAGGCCTTGCAGGTGATGAACTCAGAAAATATGTTCAAGAGGCTGAGGCTGCAGCAAGAGAACTGGAAACACGAAAAATAGAATTGGCAGCTGAAGAGAAGAAAAGACAAGAAGAACGTGAAGAGAAGAAAAGACAAGAAGAACGTGAAGAGAAGAAAAGACAGGAAGAACGTGAAGAGAAGAAAAGACAGGAAGAACATGAAGAGAAGAGAAGGCTAGAAGAAGAAGAACGTGAAAACAGGAAAAGACAGCAAGATAGGGAAAGAGAAGTGCGCGCTGCGGAAAGAGAATTGAAAAGACTTGAAATAGAACATCAAGAGAAAGAGAGACAAAGAGAATTTGAACATCAAGAGAAAGAGAGACAAAAAGAATTTGAACTGCGGATGGCAGAAGTGAAAGTTCAAAATGGCAAACGCATTTCCCAGTCAGAAACTGAGGTTGCCAGGAGACCACGTCTTCCAGCTTTCGTAGATGGGAAAGACAACCTCGACAGTTATCTGGAACGTTTTGAACGCCATTCTGAAGCAATGAGATGGCCAAAAGAGCAGTGGGCTACCAACTTAAGTGCCCTTTTAACTGGTCAAGCCCTTGAGGTATATTCAAGACTACCTCGAGAAGAAGCAAATGAATATGAAACACTGAAAACATAACTTCTTCAAAGTTATGATTTTTCTGAACAAGGCTTCCACAAACGGTTTCGGTCCAGCAGGCCAGAGAAGAACGAAAGGTCTGCTCTATTCCTAACCAGGATTCAAAACTATCTAGAGAGATGTCTGGAGTTGGCTGGAAGAAAGAAAGTAGAAAGAAACTCGTGGAGAGCGTGGCAGCAGAGAGTCCTCAGAAGAGAAGCCCCCTTCAAGCAAGTGTTTCGGCCCTTATCTCCTGACACTCTAGGGGGGTTGGGCCACACCCGGTTCATGACTCCAGATGTCCCTCTGCTGCCCCTTTTTTCCCAACTTGGGACAAGCCATGGCTGGGATTCGAACCCATGACCCTCTGGACATGCTCATTTTCCACTTAATGACTCGCACTCTAACCACTGATCCACAGGGACACCTGATATTTGTAGGAAATTTAAGCCTTATGATGTTCACTTTTGTTCCTCCGTGACCAGATCCAGCTTGAACACCTCTCTGCCGCTTCTGCCATCGCTTTCAGGGCTCTGGTTTTTTCCCTCCCTGCAACTGACAGCTGTTTCATGAGGCTGTATGCAGACGTTCCTACAAACCCCCTAGCTCCAATTTCTACAGTGAGGACTTTGACCTGATAGCCTTCTCTCCTCAGGTTGTTTGCCAGATCAGCATACTTTTCAGTCTTGTAGATTTGAGCTGCCTCCATTCTGTTCTCATATGGCACCGTGAGCTCGATCATGATCAGCTGCTTGGTTGACTGAGAGTGGACTACTATGTCTGGTCTCATGCCACTCTTGCTTATGATCTCTGGGTGACTCTTCCATTCTGGGAGGTCTGCAGTGCACTCCCAGTCATCTGCCCCGTCCAGCAGACTCTGCCTGCATGTTTCGAGTGGCACTGTTGTTCTTGGCCATGATTTGCCGCCTCCTGCCGTGAAGAATGTTGCGGGTGCTTTTGGAGTCCTGATTTTCCCTTTTGTGGTGTTGGTACTAGCCCAGACTACTTGTACAATCTCTTTGAGCACTTGGTTGTGCCTCCATGTGTACCTTCCTTGAGCCAGGGCTACTTTACATGAGCTTAGGACATGCTCCACTGTTTGTTTTTCATGGTAGAGGGGGCATGAAGGATCGTCTGTTTTTCCCCACTTCACCAGGTTTGCATTTGAGGGCAGAAGGTCATATGCAGATCTGAGAATGAAGCTGATCCTGAGAGGGGCCATGTGCCAAATGTCATTCCAAGTGAGACTTCTTTGGAGTGCATTCTCCCACGTTGTCCATTGCCCTTGCTGGCTCTGCTGGACTGCTTTTTGGAGTCTTTTTTGGTCTTCTTCTTTTCTCATCTCCTGAATCATCATGTCTCTTTTGGCTTTTCCTTTAGCCTTTGACCACCATTCAGTTTTGGTCACCCCCAGTCCTTGTCTGTTGGTCTCTGTGTGTCCTGTTATTTCTCGGATCTTGAGACTTTCTTTTGCAGAATCCATCGCCTCTTGAACTTTCCATTTTCTGCCTGTCTTCAGCTGGGGCTTGATTGCTTCTACCACCTTGTCTCCTGAGTCCTCCAGCATGCTTTGAAGTCTGATCTTTCCTGCTTTGTATTCTTCCAGGATGGATTTCAGTGGTAGTTTCAGCTTTGCTTGGTGACAGTACAGCGCTATGTCAGTCAGACAGGGTGAGACACCAAGCCATTTCCTTGTGAACTTGTTGATTTTTGGCTTCCATTGCCTCCACTATGTTGGTGCAGATGTCGTATATCATCAGAGGCCATAGGAGCTTTGGTATCAGCATGAACTGCAGACACTAGACCTTGTATTTGCCAGGGAGCCCACACTGGTCAATGGTCTCCAAGCCTTCTTCCGACATCTGTTTGGTTTCTTTTGCTCTTTGTGTGTCTTTCAGCGTATCATCATACCATCTTCCAAGGCTCTTGACTGGCTCTTCTGTGACTGTTGGAATGGCCTGGTTGGCAACACTGAAGACCACAGATTCGGCCACTTTTCCTTTCCTCAGTGAGAGACTCCGTGATTTCTTTGGCTTGAACTTCATTCTGGATGAGGCAACTATGTCGTCCAGCCTTTCCAGCACATGACGTGTCTCGTCTTCTCTGGATGAAATCACTGTAGTGTCATCCATGAAGGCCTTGAGAGGGGGCATCTTGTATCCATCGCCAAGGTCTGTTTGTCTTGCGTTGCTTGTTGCTGCTTTCAAGATGACTTCCATTGCCAACACGAACAGTATTGGGGAAATTGCACAGCCCATTGCAATGCCCACTTCCAAGTTGATCCAATCTGTTGTGTACTCCTTGGTAGAGAACCGCATTGAGAAGCCATTGAAGTACTTCTTGAGCATGTCGCAGATGTTCTTTGGCACATGGTACATCTCAAGAGCCAACTGTATCATCTCATGGGGTACAGATCCATATGCGTTTGCCAGAGCAAGCCACACTACGTCCAGGTCTCTCTTTTCTGTTTTTGCTCTTTGGATTGCGTCCCAGATCATTGTGGCGTGTTCTACACAGCCAGCCACGCCTGGGATGCCACCATTCTGGACTGACACATCCAAGTACTTGTTTTCCACGAGGTACTTGGTCAGCCTTGCTGCCGTGACAGAGAAGATTTTCCCTTCGACGTTCAGTAGTGATATTGGCCTGAACTGGCTGATGTCACTTGAGTTTTGGGGATGTACACACCATCTGCCGTTATCCACTGGGCGCTGATCTTCTGGTTTCTCCAAGCTGATTGCAGCAGCCTGTGGAGCCACTCCAGCACCTTGGGACATTTCTTGTACAGCTGGTAAGGTATTCCGTTTGGACCTGGTGATGATTTGGCTCTGGCTTTGTCGACCACCTTCTTGATTTCCGACAACGTTGGAGGCTTGTCATTGAACTGTTCCTCAGGGTTGGATGGCCACACCAGACCTTGGATGTCGAGTGGTGCTTTGCTCTGTGAGTCAGAGTATGTTTTCCTCAGATGCTGCTCAAGAACTCCTTTGTCCACACTTAGGGTCCCAGATTCTGGCTGCTCAAACAGTGTTCTGGCAAACTGGAGGAGGTCTCTGAAGAAGCGCTCTTGTGTCTTCTTCTTTTTGCTCTTCCTCTTCCTCGCAGATTCCGCTTTGCTGAGGGCGCTGTGTTTTGCTTTCAGGTCTTTCCAGAGTTTTTCCAAGCCTTGTTTTTCAGCTGGCAGTGCGGTCTTCATTTGCTTCTTGAGGTTTTTCTTTTGGACCCTGATCTTGTCCATCTCTTCTTGGCGTCTGGATTTCTTTGGAGGTGTTTTCTCTTTGGGTAGTTTTGCTCCATAGGCGTTTCTACATGTGGCATACACAATGTCCCCATATGTGGTTAGTTTGTGTTCCAGGGTGCTTTTCCCTATCAGTGCATCAAGTCTTTGGACGATTTTTGCATCCAGTTTCTCCCAATCTTCAGTTTCGTTTGCCCGTGGCAGGTTGAGTTTCAGGCGCCTGGCATCGAGAGCCTGCGCAAATTCCTCATCCGAACCAACAGCGTGGATGTCCTTGGCACTGTGGTTTAAATCCTGGCCTTGGTCTTCCGACGTCTTATCTGCTGATGCAGTGCGCTGCTGCTCATTCAGATGAGTCTTCACACATCCCATCTTTGTTCTGTGGATCTTCATGCCACGGGTGGTAGCGAAACGCTTTCCACAGACACATGGATATTCCATTTGGTCCATGTTCATAGTCCGTTTGGGATTTGCAGTCGTGATTGGTTGAGCACCGATGGATTCATCATTCTCTCCCCCTTTCGGTGAATCCTGGGAGCATCTTTTCTTTTTGTACTTAGTAGCCACATGTTGAAGGCAAAGTGGGGAGCCAGCCCACAGAGCCCTTGGTTCTGGTCTTTCCCAGTGTCCTCCGGTCTTTCCCGGACTATAATGGCCTGTCATATCTGGCCCTGAAAGAACAATTTGTAGAATCCTGTCCTAAAGACCTCGCATCCCACCTTCTACAAGAGAAAGACCAGAGCCTGAAATCCCTGACTGTAGCTGCTCAGAGGTTCCTGGAGTCTCACAACCAGACCCTTAACACTAGATCAAAACCATCTTCAGACCGGATACGACCAGTCGAGGTTCCAAGTATATCAACTCCACCATTGAAATGCTTCAACTGCGGGCGCCTGGGTCACAAGGCTGCTGAATGCAGACTGCCCAAGCATTCAGATAAACGCAGCCCTCCTCACTTCAGTCATGAAGACCGGAAAGACCAGCGCTTGGTTGGAAATAAAAGAAGTCTAACATCTGCTAATGTTGCCATCAGGGAAAGGAGTCAGGAGAGACACCCGTCGCCGAGGAGATGGAGATCTACCTCACGTCAAGCCCGTGACAGCCCCAAAGAGCATGAGAAAGTTGTGCAATGTGCCTTCTTAAACCATGCCAAGAGTGATCTGTGTGTCATGCCTGTGGTGAGCGGACATTATGATGATAAGGAAGTACAGGTGCTCACAGATACAGGGTGCAGTGGAGTCATCATAAAGAAGGACCTTGTTCCAGAAAAGCAGTTTACTGGCAAGAATGGCTACCTACGATGTGTCCATGGACATGTTGAGGCCGTCCCCATAGCTGATGTTGAAATTTCTACACCGTTCTTTGTTGGGAAGGTGAATGCTTTGTGCCTGCCCAGTCCTCCTCATGACGTCTTCATCGGCAATATTGAAAGTGCCCGTGCAGCCGATGACCCTGATCCTGAGTGGCCACACACCTGTGCAGTAACAACACGCGCACAATTCAAGAACGAGAAAGAAGGGAGATCTACACCATTGAAAATCAGCAAATCTACAGAAATCCCAGAAGTAACCAGTGAGAAACTGATCCAGTTACAGCAAGCTGACCCTTCTCTGCAAAAATATCACCAGCAAAACAGATGCCATGACCAGGGGTATCACCGAGGTATCTTCTGTGAAGAAAAATGGGGTCACGTGCCGACAGTACAAGCACTTTGAACGGGAAGAAAAGCCAGTCACAGATGCACATGCTGCTGAATTCCAAGAATGGAAACCACCTTACCCCTCCAGTGATGGTGACAACTTCACTGAAGAAAGTTTTGTGAACGATGAAGAACTGTTAGAACTGAATGATTTCAAATCCCAGGAAACTATTGACAGAGTAGTTTTGGGGTCACAACTGAACAGCCACCAGCAAACAGAAATAAGTGGACTGTTGAATGAGTACTCAAGCATCTTCACTGAGTTTCCAGGAAAAACAGATTTGATTCAGCAGGAAGTGAAGTTGACAACGCCTGAGCCTATCAGGTCAAAGCCCTACCCATTGCCTCATGCTACCAGGGAGTCACTGAAAGAAGACATCAAAGACATGTTGAAACTGGGAGCTATACGAGAGACCCGAGGGTCGCCATACGCGTCGCCAATTGTCGTTGTCAAAAAGAAAGATGGTACTAACTGAGTGTGCATCGATTTTAGGCGACTCAACAAGCTGATTTACCTAGATCCTGAACCCATGCCTACAGCAGTGGACCTATTCCAGAGACTGAGTGGAGATAAAGTTTTTTCCAAGATCGATCTCAGCAAGGGGTATGGGCAAGTCCCCATACCAGAAGAAGACATTCCAAAGACTGCATTTGTGACTCCAGATGGGACATACGAGTTCCTCCGAATGCCCTTCGGTATGAAGAATTCTGGAGCAACACTCAAGAGGGGCATGAGAAAACTATTGGGCAACATGGAAGGTGTCATATACTACTGGGATGACGTCCTGGTCCATTCCAAAACATGGACAGAACACCTGGAAATTCTTCGGGAGCTGTTCAAACAGCTGTCTTCTGCCAACTTGACTGCGAGACCCAGCAAGTGTGTAATTGGAGCAGATGATATTGACTTCATTGGTCACCGTCCCCAGGAAGGAATGAAAGGTGTGCTCAAGGACAATGTGACAAAAATTATGGAAGCACCTCGTCCCCAGACCAAAAAACAAAAACAAAAAAACTGCGGTCCTTTCTCGGCTTAGTGGGGTTCTACAGAGAATACATGCCTCACTTTGCAACTGTGACTGCTCCAATGTTGAACCTTCTGCGCAAGGGGGAGCCCAACCAGCTGGAGTGGGGAGATGCACAAGACCGAGCCTTCAACACTGTGAAAAACGTTCTGTCCTAGGAACCTGTGCTACGGTTGCCTGACCCTAACAAGGCGTTTGTGCTCAGCACTGATGCCTCTGACGAGGGTGTTGGTGCAGTCCTCATGCAGGAACATGATGGGAAGCTGTTCCCAATCTCGTACGCCAGCAAGAAACTATCCACGGCAGAGCGGAGGTATGCTACCATGGAGAAGGAGTACCTTGCTATTGTGTGGGCGGTACGAACGTTTGAACTGTTTCTCCAGGGGGTTCGCTTTGTGTTGCGTACTGACAATAAACCTTTATCTTTTTTAGAATCTGCTAAGTTTGTGAACAGTAGGGTCATGCGCTGGGCCATGTACCTTCAGAACTTTGATATGAAAGTTGAATATGTGAAAGGCACAGACAATCTGGCTGCGGACTTTTTAAGTCGTGCATGGGTAAATGAGACTTGTACTAGTTGTACACTTTGAACTGGGTGTGTGTTCCCAGTTGATCTTTATCTTAAACGTCATTTGACATTGCTCTTAAATTGTAAAACTTTTTAGAAATTTGGGAAATTTCTTTAAGTGCGGGGGGTTATGTTACAATTTAAAAGGGAGACAAGAGAGGGGGAACTTTTGTGAAAGACGTCATAGCAATAATGACGCGTTGCAAGCCTCCTTTTATTTATCGCTTTTAGATCTTTGTATTTTCGGTCAGTGTAGTGCTATATTTGATTTGTTTAAAACGTTTGGAAAGTGAATGTATGCCTGATTGTTCAGTATTGTTTTTGGATCGATTGATAATGCGATTGGAATATTCAAGATTATGTTAGAATGTTCACCAGTTTCCGTAAGTTGCTAGTGCTTTGCCGAAAGTTCGAGAATGTTGTAGAAGATGACCGAATTACATTTGCATACGGTCGTCGCGATTTTATTGGTTAAGATTAGGCCTACTGATATGCAGAATATTCTAGAAAAGAATAATCGAGTAGGTTCGAGAACATTCTTTCAATATCATACAAAACAATGAGAGCTGTGCGACTGAGAGGGACACACACACAGACAAGAGAGAGAGAGAGAGAGAGAGAGAGAGAGATTTGTTGAAGAGTTCTAGTCTAGAAGTGTTCGAGTCTTCATTGAGTTTGAGTCTAGTCGACAAGAAGCTGCGATTAGTAGAATATTCGCTGCTGCATGTACGATTGAGTTCCTGTACGACTTATTGAACCTGAAGGTCAGTGGTTTGTTTTGTTCCTATATTCTTCAACGTGTGTAAATAAACGGATCCTCTTCGTTTCAACACCGCCTGGTGTATTTTGTCGTCTGCGAGCCGAACACCTACCACAGGATCTACAACGAACTCTTACAAGCTATAGTACTGCACTTACCTTGTACTGAGGAAGTCAGCGCATTTTAGCAGTGTAACAGAGGTAGTGGTGGAGGGTGGTAATAGGGAGGATTAATGAAGGGTACAGAGAAGGGAGGAGTGATGAAGGGTGGGGAGTAGTGGTGGAGGGTGGTAATAGGAGGATTAATGAAGGGTACAGAGAAGGGAGGGCTGATGAAGGGGGGGGGGGGGGGAGTAGTGGTGGAGGGTGGTAATAGGGAGGATTAATGAAGAGTACAGAGAAGGGAGGAGTGATGAAGGGTGGGGAGTAGTGGTGGAGGGTGGTAATAGGGAGGATTAATGAAGAGTACAGAGAAGGGAGGAGTGATGAAGGGTGGGGAGTAGTGGTGGAGGGTGGTAATAGGGAGGATTAATGAAGGGTACAGAGAAGGGAGGGCTGATGAAGGGTGGGGGTGGGGAGTAGTGGTGGAGGGTGGTAATAGGGAGGATTAATGAAGAGTACAGAAAAGGGAGGGCTGATGAAGGGTGGGGAGTAGTGGTGGAGGGTGGTAATAGGGAGGATTAATGAAGGGTACAGAAAAGGGAGGGGTGATGAAGGGTGGGGGTGGGGAGTAGTGGTGGAGGGTGGTAATAGGGAGGATTAATGAAGAGTACAGAAAAGGGAGGGCTGATGAAGGGTGGGGAGTAGTGGTGGAGGGTGGTAATAGGGAGGATTAATGAAGGGTACAGAAAAGGGAGGGGTGATGAAGGGTGGGGGTGGGGAGTAGTGGTGGAGGGTGGTAATAGGGAGGATTAATGAAGAGTACAGAGAATGGAGGGGTGATGAAGGGGGGGGGGGGTAGTGGTGGAGGGTGGCAATAGGGAGGATTAATGAAGGGTACAGAGAAGGGAGGGGTGATGAAGGGTGGGGAGGGAGTAGTGGTGGAAGGTGGTAATAGGGAGGATTAATGAAGAGTACAGAGAATGGAGGGGTGATGAAGGGGGGGGGTAGTGGTGGAGGGTGGCAATAAGGAGGATTAATGAAGGGTACAGAGAAGGGAGGGGTGACAAAGGGTGGGGAGGGAGAGTAGTGGTGGAAGGTGGTATATGGAGGATTAATGAAGGGTACAGAGATGAGAGGGTTGACAAAGGGTGGGAGGGGGGAGTAGTGGTGGAAGGTGGTAATAGGAGGATTAATGAAGGGTACAGAGAAGGGAGGGTGACAAAGGGTGGGGAGGGAGAGTAGTGGTGGAAGGTTGTAATAGGGAGGATTAATGAAGGGTACAGAGATGAGAGGGTTGACAAAGGTGGGGAGGGGGAGTAGTGGTGGAGGGTGGTAATAGGGAGGATTAATGAAGGGAATGCACAAGGAACGGCTGATGAAGGGAGAATGAGGGAAGTGTGTTGAAGGATGAAGAAGGGAGAGGAGAGGAGTGTGTTGAAGGATGAGGATGGGGGAGGGAGGGGAGTGTGTTGAAGGATGAGGATGGGGAGGGAGGGGAGTGTGTTGAAGGACGAGGATGGGGGAGGAGGGGAGTGTGTTGCAGGATGAGGAGGGAGGGAGGGAGTGTGTTGAAGGATGAGGATGGGGGTGGGAGGGGAGTGTGTTGCAGGATGAGGATGGGGGAGGGAGGGGAGTGTGTTGCAGGATGAGGATGGGGGAGGGAGGGGAGTGTGTTGCAGGACGAGGAGGGGGGGGGAGGGGAGTGTGTTGCAGGATGAGGATGGGGGTGGGAGGGGAGTGTGTTGCAGGATGAGGATGGGGAGGATCGGTGAAGATTACAGAGAGGGAGGAGAAAAGAGGGATCCAATAAAGGATGGGAGGGGGAGGGGTCGGTGCCACGTGCAGAGGGCTAAAGAATTGTGGGGATAACAGTGGGGGAATGAGTGGGAACAGGGAGGGTCACATAAATGGACAGGCAGAGGGCTAAAGAAATATGGGGATAACAGTGTGGGAATGAGTGGGTACAGGCAGAAGGCTAAAGAAATGTGGGGATAACAGTGTGGGAATGAGTGGGTACAGGCGAAGGCTGAAGAAATGTGGGGATAACAGTGTGGGAATGAGTGGGGACAGGCAGAAGGCTAAAGAAGTGTGGGGATAACAGTGTGGGAATGAGTGGGTACAGGCAGAAGGCTGAAGAAGTGTGGGGATAACAGTGTGGGAATGAGTGGGTACAGGCAGAAGGCTAAAGAAGTGTGGGGATAACAGTGTGGGAATGAGTGGGTACAGGCAGAAGGCTAAAGAAATGTAGGGATAACAGTGTGGGAATGAGTGGGTACAGGCAGAAGGCTAAAGAAGTGTGGGGATAACAGTGTGGGAATGAGTGGGGACAGGCAGAAGGCTAAAGAAGTGTGGGGATAACAGTGTGGGAATGAGTGGGTACAGGCAGAAGGCTAAAGAAGTGTGGGGATAACAGTGTGGGAATGAGTGGGGACAGGCAGAAGGCTGAAGAAGTGTGGGGATAACAGTGTGGGAATGAGTGGGGACAGGCATAAGACTAAAGAAGTGTGGGGATAACAGTGTGGGAATGAGTGGGACAGGCAGAAGGCTAAAGAAGTGTGGGGATAACAGTGTGGGAATGAGTGGGGACAGGCAGAAGGCTGAAGAAGTGTGGGGATAACAGTGTGGGAATGAGTGGGGACAGGCAGAAGGCTGAAGAAGTGTGGGGATAACAGTGTGGGAATGAGTGGGGACAGGCAGAAGGCTAAAGAAGTGTGGGGATAACAGTGTGGGAATGAGTGGGGACAGGCAGAAGGCTAAAGAAGTGTGGGGATAACAGTGTGGGAATGAGTGGGGACAGGCAGAAGGCTAAAGAAGTGTGGGGATAACAGTGTGGGAATGAGTGGGGACAGGAAGAAGGCTAAAGAAGTGTGGGGATAACAGTGGGGGAATGAGTGGGGACAGGCAGAAGGCTAAAGAAGTGTGGGGATAACAGTGGGGAATGAGTGGGTACAGGCAGAAGGCTAAAGAAGTGTGGGGATAACAGTGTAGGAATGAGTGGGGACAGGCAGAAGGCTAAAGAAGTGTGGGGATAACAGTGTGGGAATGAGTGGGTACAGGCAGAAGGCTAAAGAAATGTGGGGATAACAGTGTGGGAATGAGTGGGTACAGGCAGAAGGCTAAAGAAGTGTGGGGATAACAGTGGGGAATGAGTGGGGACAGGCAGAAGGCTAAAGAAGTGTGGGGATAACAGTGTGGGAATGAGTGGGTACAGGCAGAAGGCTAAAGAAGTGTGGGGATAACAGTGTGGGAATGAGTGGGGACAGGCATAAGGCTGAAGAAGTGTGGGGATAACAGTGTGGGAATGAGTGGGGACAGGCATAAGACTAAAGAAGTGTGGGGATAACAGTGTGGGAATGAGTGGGGACAGGCAGAAGGCTAAAGAAGTGTGGGGATAACAGTGTGGGAATGAGTGGGGACAGGCAGAAGGCTGAAGAAGTGTGGGGATAACAGTGTGGGAATGAGTGGGGACAGGCAGAAGGCTAAAGAAGTGTGGGGATAACAGTGTGGGAATGAGTGGGGACAGGCAGAAGGCTAAAGAAGTGTGGGGATAACAGTGTGGGAATGAGTGGGGACAGGCTGAAGGCTAAAGAAGTGTGGGGATAACAGTGGGGGAATGAGTGGGGACAGGCAGAAGGCTAAAGAAGTGTGGGGATAACAGTGTGGGAATGAGTGGGGACAGGCAGAAGGCTAAAGAAGTGTGGGGATAACAGTGTGGGAATGAGTGGGGACAGGCAGAAGGCTAAAGAATTGTGGGGATAACAGTGGGGGAATGAGTGGGGACAGGCAGAAGGCTAAAGAAGTGTGGGGATAACAGTGGGGGAATGAGTGGGGACAGGCAGAAGGCTAAAGAAGTGTGGGGATAACAGTGGGGGAATGAGTGGGGACAGGCAGAAGGCTAAAGAAGTGTGGGGATAACAATGGGGGAATGAGTGGGGACAGGCAGAAGGCTGAAGAAGTGTGGGGATAACAGTGGGGAATGAGTGGGGACAGGCAGAAGGCTAAAGAAGTGTGGGGATAACAGTGGGGGAATGAGTGGGGACAGGCAGAAGGCTGGAGAAGTGTGGGGATAACAGTGGGGGAATGAGTGGGGACAGGCAGAAGGCTAAAGAAGTGTGGGGATAACAGTGGGGGAATGAGTGGGGACAGGCAGAAGGCTAAAGAAGTGTGGGGATAACAGTGGGGGAATGAGTGGGGACAGGCAGAAGGCTAAAGAGTGTGGGGATAACAGTGGGGGAATGAGTGGGGACAGGCAGAAGGCTAAAGAAGTGTGGGGATAACAGTGGGGGAATGAGTGGGGACAGGCAGAAGGCTAAAGAAGTGTGGGGATAACAGTGGGGGAATGAGTGGGGACAGGGAGGGTCAGGGAAATGGACAGGCAGGGGAAGACTTGTTAATAAAATGGAGGTGGGGGTGGGGAGTGGGGGTGGGGAAAATGGAGGGGAGAAATGTTGGACAGGTGGGGGATGATACAGGGTGTGAGGAAGAGGGATGAACAGGGTAGCTGGGTAGGGGTGTTGAAGGGTGGGATGTGGAAGGATGAAGTGTGAAGGGAGGATGTGGTTGGTGATGGAGGAGAATCAAGTGAAATGGAGGGAACAAGTGAAGAAAGGAGGGGGGAAGCACAACCTAAAGAGAGAGGTGATCTGAAAAAGCAAAGCGCCATTTATCCTCTGCTTTTGACTTCATAACAAACAAAGCAGCATCATTACTCATCTTTTGAAATCACAACAAAGAAAGCGTTCTCTATGCTCTGCTTTCCATTCATAACAAACAAAGCACCATTTAGGCTGTGCTCTCGGCTTCTCTACCCGAGTATCTAACACGGCTAACATCTACATCACGGCACTGCATGGCAAGCTCAGGGAGGGTGGGGAGAGAAGAGGAGGAGGTGGCATGGAGGGAAGAGGAGGAAGCAGCTAGCTGATTCTGTCATGGTATAAGCATGCTGAATAAAATCGCTATACCTCATCTTCCTCCGACCAGGCATTAAAGTATCTCCCGTAATACATGTACAGTTTAGGATCTTGCTGAAAAACAATCACATAATACATGTACAGTTTAGAATCTTGCTGAAAAACAATCACGTAATACATGTACAGTTTAGGAACTTGCTGAAAAACAATCACGTAATACATGTACAGTTTAGGATCTAACTGAAAAACAATCACGTAATACATGTACAGTTTAGGATCTAGCTGAAAAACAATCAAGTAATGCATGTACAGTTTAGGTCTTGCTGGAAAAACAATCACGTAATTCTAGCTGAAAAACAATCATGTCATACGTATACACAGTTTAGATCTAGCTGAAAAAAAAATCACGCAGGACATGTACAGTTTAGGATCTTGCTGAACAATCACCTGACAAACAGACTGGGAATTAGTACTAGAAAATAAGAGTGGGTACTACCTAACTATTCAGAATAGTATGTGGCTATCATGTAAAATCATCAGAAAATACTATTGTCTAAGAGGAATGTAACAAAGCGACCAGATAGCATAAGTGCAGCTGGTGTTATAGGATCGCCAGTAACATTTCCATGTCTATAGTTAGATCAACAAAGAAACTAAAAGATTTGTCATGCAGAAGAAGAGGTGTTCCAATAATTCTCTCTTTCGCGTTATGGACGTCAGGAAAAAACTGTAGATGAAATATTTTCGATTGCATAAAGATAGTTTGAAGCTAGTATGTAAAAGGGACATGCATTTAGCTTGAAGTCATGTCAGAAAGCAACACCAAGAACAACAACAATCATCATCACCATACCCATCATCATTGTTATTACCACCGAAATCATGAACACACACACACAACACACACACACACACACACACACACACATACACACACACACACACACACACACACACACACACACCACACACACACATCTTGATGATATGAGGATGGAATGTCTTTGTTTTTTGGCTGTTGGAAGTAGATGTAAACGCGGTCGGGTGGAATTACTTGATTAACTGGATTCAGTTGACAGTTATTCATGTGATCAGCGCGGAAATCATTTATTCATTAATTGGTTGGTTTGTTGATAGATGTACATTCAATGTGGTGGAAGTTATTGATTGGTTGGCTATTGGTGATAGATGTTCTCGTGGTGAGGGTGGAAGTCGTTGATTGGTTGGCTATTGGTGACAGATGTTCACGTGGTGAGGCTGGAAGTCGTTGATTGGTTGGCTATTGGTGATAGATGTTCACGTGGTGAGGCTGGAAGTCGTTGATTAGTTGGCTATTGATGATAGATGTTCACGTGGTGAGGTTGGAAGTCATTGATTGGTTGGCTATTGGTGATAGGTGGGGAGGGTGGAAGTCATTGATTGGTTGGCTATTGGTGATAGATGTTCACGTGGTGAGGGTGGTAGTCATTGATTGGCTGGCTATTGGTAATAGGTGGTGAAGGGAGAAGTCATTGATTGGTTGGCTATTGATAATAGGTGGTGAAGGGGGAAGTCGTTGATTGGTTGGCTATTGATGATAGATGTTTACATGGTGAAGGTGGAAGTTGTTGATTGGTTGGCTATGGTAATAGGTGGTGAAGGTGATGTCATTGATTGGTTGGCTATGGTAATAGGTGGTGAAGGTGATGTCATTGATTGGTTGGCTATTGTAATAGGTGGTGACATAGTGAGGTGGAACTCATTGATAAGTTGACTGTGTAGACAGGTATTCACAGTATCCAGGATATCAGTATTCACACAGAGCAGAGAGGAATGAAATAGTAATGCACACACACACACACACACACACACACACACACACACACACACACACACACACACACACAGAGAGAGAGAGAGAGAGACAGAGAGAGAGAGGCAGACAGACAGACGGACAGACAGACAGACAGACAGAGAGAGAGAGAGGAGGAGAGAGAGAGAGAGAGAGGAGCACAGATACAGGATAATAATGATCCTAAACATAGCCCCAAAGAGCAAAGTGAAGACCAGATCGAAGATACATGTTAATACTGATCTTCAGGGTGTTTAGCACTTGCTGTCCAGCATACCCTGCCCACAGGCAAACCCATGCCCTGCCCACAGGCACACACCATGCTCTGCCCACAGGCACACAACATGCCCCGCCCACAGGCACACAACATGCTCTGCCCACAGGCACACAACATGCCCTGCCCACAGGCACAAACATGCCCTGCCCACAGGCACCCAACATGCCCTGCCCACATGCACACATGTCATGACCACAGGCACACAACATGCCCTGCCCAGAGTCAAACAACATGCCCTGCCCACAGGCACACACCATGTCATGACCACAGGCACACACCATGTCATGACCACAGGCACACAACATGTCATGACCACAGGCACACACCATGCCGTGTCCACAGGCACACACCATGCCCTGCCCACAGGCACACACCATGCCCTGCCCACAGTCACAAAACATGCCCAGCCCACAGGCACCCAACATGCCCTGCCCACAGTCACAAAACATGCCCTGCCCACAGGCACAAAACATGCCCTGCCCACAGGCATACACCATGCCCTGCCCACAGGCACACACCGTGTCCTGCCCACAGGCACACACCATGCCCTGCCCACAGGCACACAACATGCCCTGTCCACAGGCACACAACATGCCCTGCCCACAGGCACATACCATTCCCTGCCCACAGGCACACAACATGCCCTGCCCACAGGCACACACCATGCCCTGCCCACAGGCACACAAGATGTCATGACCACAGGCACACAACATGACCTGCCCACAGGCACACACCATGCCCTGCCCACAGGCACACAAGATGTCATGACCATAGGCACACAACATGCGCTGCCCACAGGCACACACCATGTCATGACCACAGGCACACAACATGCCCTGCCCACAGGCACACACCATGCCCTGCCCACAGGCACACAAGATGTCATGACCACAGGCGCACAACATGCCCTGTCCACAGGCACACAAGATGTCATGACCACAGGCACACAACATGCCCTGTCCACAGGCACACGCACCACTCACCTTTTGCTTGCCATGCACTGCTGGCAGTTTCTGCACGCTGGTTTCACTCTTGGAGCGCTTGCTGTGCCTGTCTTTGTCCTCCTGCAATGGAGAGGGGCAGTCATGACTAAAGCATGAGACACCTTGTGAAGTGCTGTCAAATATTGATTGCCGTCTGGAGGGGGCCCTGTGGGGGAGTTGGGTCACACACACACACACACACACACACACACACACACACACACACACACACACACCACGCACGCACGCACGCACGCACGCACGCACGCACGCACGCACACACACACACACACACACACACACAATGTCTAAAAGATCACAACAGACTAGAAGAATGATGTGCACAAGTGTGTGTGTGATGTCCCGGAACAGTATCATAGAATGAACTAGATTGGTTTATTATGAAGGAGTAAAACTGGGTATTATAGGAGACTAGACAGGCATAGTAATGGCTCATTAGACTGATAGAATGTAGGTAATATGAATGGAATAATCTAAGGTACTAGAATGATACAATAGAACGAAGTAGAACGATGCCATAGATGGGGCCAGAATGTTACAAGAACTAATATGCCACGATAGAAAGGATTAGAAGGTGTAATGGAAGGAAGTAGAATGGTATAGATAAGAGAATAGAATACAATATTCTTGAGTAGAATGGTATAATATAAGTGCATAAAATGATATAATATTAGGAGTGGAACTATATGTGACATGATACAGCATTACGGACTGGAATGGTATAATATAGAAAGCAGAATAGTATAACATACGTCAGTTAAAGGTGCATGTGATAAAATGATATAAAAGAATACAATGATGTAATAAATCCTTCGAGTGAAACTATAAACCGAGGTTCCGTGTATGAGCGCACTCATAATATTTTGCACACATGTAAATTCCCATGGCCAACTTTCGGGAGAGAAGACCGGTTTGACCGTTAGTATGAATAACACGTTATATTATTATTATTATATTGGGTATTTATATAGCGCCTATCCTCGGTCACAGACCAAGCTCTAAGCGCTTTACAGTAAACACACTACCTTACTCACTCAACGGGCTGCCTACCCAGGTAGAGCCGGCCGAAGAGCAGCCTACTGGCGCTCATTCGGTCGTTTCCCGTACCATTCAAATATCAGTCACTCATTTTCATTTATCTCATTTATTCCTCCAGTTTCTCACATAGGATGCATGCGATGTCCATTTCCACCGGTGCACGATAGCACACGACAACAGTCAGTGACAATTTTTGTGGCTTGGTAAGAAATACCAGGCGGCTATCTTTAATCTACATCAATTTTGCCAGGGCAGCGGGGAACCCCCTGCTCTTTTCGATTTTCAACTGCCGTGGGTTCTTTAACGTGTGCAGGGGGCCAGGAAGGCACACGGGTCCGGCTCGCTTATAGTCCCCATCCGATGGACTTGACGTTCAGTTCGATTTGTCATTCAAACTGGGAAAGAAAGGGCGAGAAAGGCGGGGCTCGAACCCACGCACTTCTCACACGTTGGATTGGCAGGCGAACGTCTTAACCACTCTGCCACCTTTCTTCCTTTACACATAGCATGACTCTGTGAAAAATCGAGTGAATGATATTGACTGAATGACACGGGAAACGACTAAATGAAGCGCCGGCAGGCAGCTCTTCGGTCGGCTCTACCCAGGTAGGCAGCCCGTTGTGCGAACGAGTGTGTGGATTGTAAAGCGCTGAAAAGCTTCATCTCTAGCCGAGGATA
>CM065723.1:83678127-83683127 GCA_033310375.1 Conus canariensis
CTATTTTCCCTGTTTCTTTGCCCTGATAGAGCAGACATGCTGGCTGCCCCTATTTTCCCTGTTTCTTTGCCCTGATAGAGCAGACATGCTGGCTGCCCCTATTTTTCCTGTATCTTTGCCCTGATAGAGCAGACATGCTGGCTGGCCCTATTTTCCATGTTTCGCCAACTTCGAGTCCGAGGTCAGGAGATCATGAACAGATCTAAGGTGAAGTAGATGGCAAGAGGTGCCATGTGTCATAGGTCATTTCAGCTGTGACTTCTGTGCAATTTTTCCCATGTAGTACACTGTCCCTGATGGCTTGCTGTGCTGCCTTCTGGATCCCCTTAGCACATAAGGGAATTGTCCAGGACGGGGGAAATCGTGATGGTATTGCTTAAGTGCACTAAGTTGATGTATTATTAGTCAGGTTTAACACACCAAGGTTATCTTTGCACTCGTACACGCATATGCACACTCATGCGCCCACCAAACATTCACCTCTCTCTGGGAATGGGATGTCACGCATTCGTTTCTCTTCTAACACGACTGAGCACAAGAAATACAATTTCTATGCTACTTATAATCAAACATGAAAAATCCAATTACACAAAATGAACAAATCAACACATAAAAGATCAATACTTCCTAATCCCGGGTTATAATAAAAATGACTTCTTACCTGGCCAGGTTTTCACACACACAACCACGCTTTCACACCACACCACAGTTCTTGAAAAGTCTCTTCACGTCTTCTTCAGCACTGCTTGATGGTGAGGCCCTTGGTTGACTGGCTCCAGGTTTCAGGACTGGGTCTTCGTGGTCGTCTCTGGGATCTCGACGTAGAACTCTTCTTCTTCGTCTCTTTCACCCACCTCTGGGTTCAATTTCAGTTTGTCTGTCTTCACCCACCTCTGGGCTTCAAACTTGGTTTTCTTCTCTTCCAGCTTGTCTTTCCCAAAGACTTTGCTGTCTCTTCTATCTCCCAGACCACGTTTCTCTCGACCCATTCTCTGTCCTGCCCACCCTTCTCTCTTCTCTCTCTCACTCTCCTCTGCCTGCTCTCTCTCTCTCTCTCTCTCTCTCTCTCCTGGTGTTCTTTTTTCTCTCGTTGTTCTCCCTCACTTTATATAGGGAGGGAAACAAAGGATTCCCCTTCGGGCCATGCCTTTGTCCATGCTGCTTCTCAAACCCCCTGTTCACAAGTACCCTGAATTCCCATTCGCTACGTTCTTCCACACATCAGCATTTACACACATCCCTACCTAATTGATTAGCAAACAAACACTTGGCACCAGATGGACATCGAAAATTCCCCGCCGACTTTGGAGGCCACTTTAACACAGTAATTATCTTACAGAGGGCTACGATAACAACATCCACGCGCATTCAACCAGCCTGACAATAGAACCAACCCAGTGACCCACGCCAATACCATCCGAACGAGTCCAAGACTCCTGCTCTTCACTGACTGTTTACAAAAGAACCTCATCTGACTGAGTATTTAGCGCTCACTTGGAGCACCAAGGTCCTAGTGGTTACGTTCCTCTCCCCTTTCGCTGTCGGGCAGGTCCAAACTCCTTACTACCTTAGGTGCCATCTGTCACCTGACCGCTTCGTCCTCCTTGACACGGTTCGACCGTGTGCGATGGGTAAGGCACACTTGTTAATGGTTCTATTACCTATTTGTATACTACGTACAACGTCCCTTTGCCTCTAAGCGTTTAATGGCTTTTGTGAGAGGTTGAACGCCCTTGACAAATTACCCCCACTTCAAGACAATGCCCTGCATTGGCTAAAACACATTCAAGGAGCTGAAACTCTCACAATTCTCTCATTTAAACCAGCTCTATTCTAGGCCTCTAATAAGCCTACTTACACCAGAGAACGCGTGCAAGATTTGTCTTGCAACAAAATTAGAGAAAAAATCAATACATACACACTTAGAACCTAGCAAATATCGACACCAATCTGAAATCTCCACCAGTTCTAAGTAGTGTGGCCATATATAGATAAACATTATGTTTCTACGGAAATTCTCTCCCTTTCTCTTCATACACGTGGCCGCAACCAGCCACGTCACGCATACACGACACTGCAAAAGACACACGCACCCAATACCTGACTTTTCGCCCGACCATTTTAATTTGGCCTATGGCCCCCTTTTGGTAAGACCCGTCCGATCTCCCCTTCTGTACACACACCTTTGCGTGCCCCGTGGCATGTGTTGCAATGTGCACAGAAACGCCTTACATCACCTAGGATACCGGGCCAGTAGTACTCCCGCGTCACAATCTTTTGTGTGGCCTTTCTACCGAGATGGCCTGAGGCTGACGTCACATGATTTTCGGACATCACCGCCCTTCTGCGTTTCGTAGGTACAACGACCTGCTTCTTCGTTTTTCCCGAACGTGAATGAGTAAACGTTCGGTACAATATGCCGTTCTCTAACTCAAAACCGATTGTACCCTCTTTAACATTTTTCTTCTGCCCTCAGTGAGCAAAACCAACCAGTTTTCTGAGCGAGTAATCGCCCTTTTGTTCTGCCCGTAAGTGAGTGGGGTTGGTCTCACTTGACACGCTCCAATGCTTTTGGAACGGTTTGACTGTCCGGGGGCTTTCCATCACGTGACTTGTCACGTCTGATTCAACACAGAAATCAGGGTTTGGATTTCCGTAACCACGTGCTCCTGTAATGTTTCCAATTACCAGATCATACGGCGGCTTTGGAACAGCCAAAGCCTGCACAACTCCACTATAGAATGGTGTATCAATGAACACCAGGGCCGTTTTGAATTCTGCTACCGTGCCATCTATTTGTCTACACCTCTGTGTTTTACCTGTGAATTGTCCCTTCTTAACCAGGGACTCCTTCACCATTATACCTGTGCACCCAGAGTCTCGAATGACATTAACCACATTCTCCCCTACTCTGCCTTTGTGCACATCCATGTTATCGCCTGAATCTGTGAACACACAGCACAATCCAGAAAAAATAACACTGTCATCTTGTTCACCCTTTTCTATCTGCCTCTCTCTTGGCCTGACCCTCATTGCTGCAGCTTTCTGAGGTCTAAATCGGCAGTCTCTAGCCAAGTGTCCTGTCTTATTGCACAGAAAACAGGTACGCTCATTCCTAGCCACGTGGCTATTGGGTTTCACCCTTGTTTGCTCACGTGATGCCGTGGGCCTACGGGTGTGTACTACTGACTCATCGTGTGAGTCATGTGCTAGCCTGCTATCCTCTGAATATGCTTCTGGGCTTTCCTCTTGTTCAGGCAAATCACGCCTCGCTTCCCGGTAAGTCTCAGCTGTCTCAAGTACTTCAGCTATTGTGGTTGCACCTTTTTCCTTAATGTGGATTGTGAGGCCCGTCCCACAACCATCAAGTATCTGTTCCTTCATCACCAGTGTCTTGAGGCCTTCGAAATCACTGTCCACTCCACTAAGTTCTACCCACTTGTTGAAATAGTGATCCAGTCTAACACCGAACTGTGTGTATGTCTCACCATGTTCGATTCTCGCCTCGCGAAACTTACGCCTAAAACCTTCTTCAGTCAAATCATATGCCTTTAGTACTGCTTGTTTCACCTTGTCAAAATCCCTCTGATCACCTTTGGGTAAGGTGGAAACAGTGTGTAACGCACGATCTGTCAACAAGGCAGACAGGTTTATTGCCCAGTCATCTTCGGGCCAGCCCTCGTGCTCGGCAACCGATTCAAACCGACTGATATAGGCATCGATCGAATCAGTTTCTTCTCTGAACAGTGGGAGTTTAAGTCTAGGTGCGCAACTTAGTCTGTGGCCTACTGACTCAGAACTGGTGTCTATCTCACTACGATTTTCAGACTTTATTCTTTCCAACTCAATTTGTTTGGTTAAAATCTCTGATTCCGCTTCCGCTCTCGCTCTGGCAGCTACACTCTCTGCATCTGCTGCATCTGCTTTTGCTTTGGCAGCTGCACACTCCGCATCTGCTCTTGTTTTGGCAGCTGCACTCTGTTCCTTTTCAAACTTCCTTCTTTCAGCTCTTTCATCTCTCTCAGTCTTCTGCTGAGTCTCTATGAACTTACGCAGTTCATCTCCTGTATATCCTAGTTTCTCCCCTAAACTCATCAGTTTCTCAATGGGGGTAAAACTTTCTTCAGCCATTTTGTCGTTTTAGCACTACTAAAACAGTTACTCTTATAGACCCGGAAAAAGTCAGTAAACCGTTTATGGACCAAACGTTACGAGTACACCACCCAGTGGTAGTGTTCCCAACACAAAGGAGCCTTAATCTTAAACCACAGCTTCTGTGAGAGTTAAGACTAGAACCTCGTTCTTCGTTTCTCTGAACGACCTTTGATTAATACAACCACCCTACACACAAGTCAATACTCAACACTCAAAGAACTAAAGGAAAAAATTAGAAGAGCTAATTAAAATTGCCTTTAGTGGACGCTTCGCCCCAGTACTACTCTAGTACTGACTTTGTTTCCCGCCTGAGACTAATTTGGGCCATGCAATCCTGGCAGGCTCGCCACTTTGTCCAGGACGGGGAAATCGTGATGGTATTGCTTAAGTGCACTAAGTTGATGTATTATTAGTCAGGTTTAACACACCAAGGTTATCTTTGCACTCGTACACGCATATGCACACTCATGCGCCCACCAAACATTCACCTCTCTCTGGGAATGGGATGTCACGCATTCGTTTCTCTTCTAACACGACTGAGCACAAGAAATACAATTTCTATGCTACTTATAATCAAACATGAAAAATCCAATTACACAAAATGAACAAATCAACACATAAAAGATCAATACTTCCTAATCCCGGGTTATAATAAAAATGACTTCTTACCTGGCCAGGTTTTCACACACACAACCACGCTTTCACACCACACCACAGTTCTTGAAAAGTCTCTTCACGTCTTCTTCAGCACTGCTTGATGGTGAGGCCCTTGGTTGACTGGCTCCAGGTTTCAGGACTGGGTCTTCGTGGTCGTCTCTGGGATCTCGACGTAGAACTCTTCTTCT
>CM065723.1:83688127-83715627 GCA_033310375.1 Conus canariensis
ATAGATAGATAGATAGATAGATAGATAGATAGATAGATAGATAATAGAAGAGATAGTAGATGATCGATCGATAGATAGATAAATAGGAAGGTGGGTAGGTAGGTAGATAGGTAGGTAGATAGATAGATAAATAGATAGACGGACAGACAGACAGATAGAGAGAGAGAGATGGGTAGATAGATAGATAGATAGATAGATTGATTGATAGATAGATAGACAGATAGATAAATAGATAGATAGAAAGACAGACAGACAGATAGATAGATAGACAGACATACAGATAGATAGATAGGTGGGTAGAAAGACAGATGACAGACAGACAGGTAGGCAGACAGACAGACAGGGATGCAGGTTGGTAAACAGGCTGGTTGACATATACAAAAAAAGCGCAATATTTTAGATAATCTTTTAAGAATGAAGCGGAATGAAGGAAAGGGGGAAGCATCTACTGCTTAAAAAACAAACAAACAAACAAAAAAGAAAAAATACTGCCAACACGACCATGACCACGACCACCATCACCACCACCACCACCACCACCACTGCTACTACTGCTGCTGCTGCTAATATACTTAGAGGCATAAATTCCGCACATCATGCACAGAAGTTCCACGGGAAAAGATTGATTTGTTGCTCCTTTTATGACCCATTCCTCAGTTGGTGGGAGTGTGACCCACCTTTCCACAGCGACGTTTCTCGTGCAGCACGTGCCAGCGAACAGACAATAGCGCCAGAAGCAAAAAGCCAAACAGGGCGATAACTCAGTTCAGAGTGAATATTGCGTCGCTTTCTTTTCACGTCGTAAACACACAGTTTAACGCCATAAAATGCCGCAACCAGAATTATTTTATCACACTGCAAGAAAATGCCACGGCTAGACAACAACCAGCGAAACCGTGCTGTTGGGATGCTGAGGCCGGTTCATCTGTCCGACAGGTGGCAAGAGCCATGAACGCCCACCACACCACTATCTACCACCTACAACAGCGCTTGGCAGCCACCCAGTCAGTTTCTCACCGTCCTCGACCAGGTGCACCTCGAGTGACGACTCAGAGGCAAGATCGAGCCATTCGCCTTTCCCAAATCAGGATTCGATTCCTGACTGCTGCTGCCACCACTAGAGCAACTTTGGGGGAGCATGGGGACCCATCAGCAGCCGCACTGTCAGACGACGCCTGTCACACACAGGAATCAGGTGTCACAGGCCCTCCGTTGGTCCTGTATTGACTGGCAGACATAGGGAGGCCCGGCGCCATTAGGCAGCAAATGGTGCATTCCTAGGAAGATGCGCATAGAGGAATGTCATCTTCTCTGACGAGTCACGTTTTTGCACAAGCCACGCTGATGGGAGAATCAGAATTTACAGGAGACGAGAAGAACGGTATCATGACCTTGTGTTAGGCAACTCGACCAGTTTGGTGGCCCTTCAGTGATGGTGTGGGGTGCCATCAACGCCAACTTTAGATCCCAGCTCGTGGTGATCGATAGCAACATCACGGCACAGCCTGTCCTGCTTCCACTCCTGGATCACCATGGTGGACGACGCAGATTTGTGTTCCAGCATGATAATGCTACACCTCACAGTGCCCGGATGACCCGTCAGTTTCTGCAGCAGAATGGAGTGGAGGTGATGCCCTGGCCATCCCTGTCACCTGACATGAACTGCATTGAGCACCTTTGGGACGCGCTCGGCAGGAGAATGGAGCAGCATCAGCCGAGGCCCCAGACGAGAAGTGAACTGATTGCCGTTCGTCAGCATCACTGGGTCAACATCCAGCAGGTGCATATCCGACGTCTCGTGCAGCCCATGCCTCAGCGTCTTCGAGCGTGTGTAGCTTCCAATGGTGGATACACCAGATATTGACAGAATCATCTCTTTTGAAAGATGGTTTATGCTGTGCAACAACCATGTTTGACAGTTGTTTATGAATTTGATTTAGGTCGTTTTTTTTCTGTTCACACATGCCCTTTTCAATCAAATTTTCTAACGCAGATTTGGTTTGTTTAAGTTGTTACCAAGTTTCCAATTAAATTACTGACAAATGATATTGTTGTGCATGATTTTTTATGTTTGTGCGGAATTTCTGCCTCTCAGTATACATCTATCAGCACTTGGACCAAGCGAGAGGAAGAGGGGCACTGACCTCCTGGCGTGGTAGTCATTCCAGTTGTCCAGCCCTTGCCGGGGCTTCTCCATGATCTTCATCATCTTGTGCAGCAGCAGCTTGTTGTCGTGGTCCACGCTGGCCAGATACTCCTCCTCCAGCTGCACAGAACACCACAGTCAGCACCCACACAGCCATCGCCTGATGGGACCGCTTAGCACACAGTGATGGCTTTACAGATAAACACACAGTGATGGCTTTACAGGTGAACACACAGTGATGGCTTTACAGGTAAATACACAGTGATGGCTTTACAGGTGAACACACAGTGATGGCTTTACAGGTAAACACACAGTGATGGCTTTACAGGTGAACACACAGTGATGGCTTTACAGGTAAACACACAGTAACCATCCACACAGCCATCGCCTCATAGGGAACGCTTAACACACAGTGACGGGTTTACAGGCACTGGTCAACACACAGTAACAGGTTTACAGGAACTGATAAACACACAGTAACATGTTTTATGAACCGGTAACGACACAGCAACAGGTTGAAAGGAACCAGTAAAGACACAGCAACAGGTTGCTACGAACCGGTAAAGACACAATAACAGTGTGATAGGAAGCGGTACCACACAGTAACAAGCTGATAGGAACCAGTAAAGACACAGTAACAGGTTGAGAGGAACCGGTAAAGACACAGTAACAAGCTTATAGGAACCGGTAAAGACACAGTAACAGGTTGAGAGGAACCGGTAAAGACACAGTAACAGGTTGAGAGGAACCGGTAAAGACACAGTAACAGGTTGAGAGGAACCGGTAAAGACATAGTAACAGGTTGATAGGAACCGGTAAAGACACAGTAACAGGTTGAGAGGAACCGGTAAAGACACAGTAACAGGTTGAGAAGAACCGGTAAATACACAGTAATAGGTTGAGAGGAACCGGCAAAGACACAGTAACAGGTTGAGAGGAACCGGTAAAGACACAGTAACAAGCTGATAGGAACCGACAAAGATACAGTAACGGGTTGATAGGAAGCGGTGAAGACAAGGTAACAGGTTGATAGGATCCGGTAAAGACACAGTAACAGGTTGAGAAGAACCGGTAAATACACAGTAACAAGCTGATAGGAACCGGTAAAGACACAGTAACAGGTTGAGAGGAACCGGTAAGACACAGTAACAGGTTGAGAAGAACCGGTAAATACACAGTAACAAGCTGATAGGAACCGGTAAAGACACAGTAACAGGTTGAGAGGAACCGGTAAAGACACAGTAACAGGTTGAGAGGAACCGGTAAAGACACAATAACAGGTTGAGAGGAACCGGTAAAGACACAGTAACAGGTTGAGAGGAACCGGTAAAGACACAGTAACAGGTTGAGACGAACCGGCAAAGACACAGTAACGGGTTGATAGGAACCGGTGAAGACACAGTAACAGGTTGAGAGGAACCGGTAAAGACACAGTAAAAAGCTGATAGGAACCGGTGAAAACACAGTAACAGGTTGATAGGATCCGGTGAAGGCACAGTAACAGGTTGAGAAGTACCTGTAAAGACACAGTAACCAAGCTGATAGGAACCGGTAAAGACACAGTGACAGGTTGAGAGGAACCGCTAAAGACACAGTAACAAGCTGATAGGATCCAGTAAAGACACAGTAACAGGTTGAGAGGAACCAGTAAAGACATAGTAACAGGTTGATAGGAACCGGTAAAGACACAGTAACAGGTTGAGAGGAACCGGTAAAGACACAGTAACAGGTTGAGAGGAACCGGTAAATACACAGTAATAGGTTGAGAGGAACCGGCAAAGACACAGTAACAGGTTGAGAGGAACCGGTAAAGACACAGTAACAAGCTGATAGGAACCGACAAAGATACAGTAACGGGTTGATAGGAAGCGGTGAAGACAAGGTAACAGGTTGATAGATCCGGTAAAGACACAGTAACAGGTTGAGAAGAACCGGTAAATACACAGTAACAAGCTGATAGGAACCGGTAAAGACACAGTAACAGGTTGAGAGGAACCGGTAAGACAGTAACAGGTTGAGAAGAACCGGTAAATACACAGTAACAAGCTGATAGGAACCGGTAAAGACACAGTAACAGGTTGAGAGGAACCGGTAAAGACACAGTAACAGGTTGAGAGGAACCGGTAAAGACACAGTAACAAGCTGACAGGAACCGGCAAAGACACAGGAACAGGTTGAGAGGAACCGGTAAAGACACAGTAACAGGTTGATAGGAACCGGCAAAGACGCAGGAACAGGTTGAGAGGAACCGGCAAAGACACAGTAACAGGTTGATAGGAACCGGTAAAGACACAGTAACAAGCTGATAGGAACCGGCAAAGACACGGTAACAAGTTGAGAGGAACCGGCAAAGACACAGGAACAGGTTGATAGGAACCGGTGAAGACGCAGTAACAGGTAGATAGGAACCGGTAAAGACACAGTAACAGGTTGATAGGATCCGGTAAAGACACAATAACAGGTTCATTGGAACCGGTAAAGGCACAGCAACAGGCTTTCGGAACAGGTGCAAAGACACTGTTCACCTTGTGTCTTCTTCAGGCGATCACCAAGGTCACATTGTTCATCGTGTGTCGCCTTAAGACAATCACCGAGATTCTTCATCTTGTGTTGTCTTTAATCCCCTCGGTCACACTGTTCATCGTGTGTGGTCTTCAGACAATCACCTAGGTCAAATTGTTCATCTTGTGTGGTCTTCAGACAATCACCTAGGTCACACTGTTCATTTTGTGTCATCTTCAGACAATTACCTAGGTCACACTATTCATCTTGTGTCTTCTTCAGACAATCATCTAGGTCACACTCTTCACCCTGTGTCTTCTTCAGTAAATCACCTAGGTCACACTCTTCATCTTGTGTCTTCTTCAGGCAATCACCTATGTCACACTTTTCATGTTGTGTGGTCTTCAATCACCTAGGTCACACTGTTCATCTTGTGTCGCCTTCAGGCAATCACCTAGGTCACACTGTTCATCGTGTGTCGCCTTAAGACAATCACCGAGGTCAAATTGTTCATCTTCTGTGGTCGTCAGACAATCACCTAGGTCACACTATTCATCTTGTGTGGTCTTCATTCACCTAGGTCACACTCTTCATCTTGTGTCTTCTTCAGACAATCATCTAGGTCACACTCTTCCTCTTGTGTCTTCTTCAGACAATCACCTAGGTCACACTCTACATCTTGTGTCGTCTTCAATCACCTAAATCACACCGTTCATCTTGTGTCTTCTTCAGACAATCACCTAGGTCACACTCTTCATCTTGTGTCGTCTTCAATCACCTAGGTCACACTCTTCATCTTGTGTCTTCTTTAGACAATCACCTAGGTCACACCGTTCATCTTGTTTCGCCTTCAGACAATCACCAAGCTCACACCGTTCATCTTGTTTCGCCTTCAGACAATCACCTAGGTCACACCGTTCATCTTGTTTCGCCTTCAGACAATCACCTAGGTCACACCGTTCATCTTGTTTCGTCTTGCATCACCATCCTCAATGGATTGATCGTTATCATCATGATCAATAGGTTTACATGGATCAACATCTTCAATAGGTTGGCATGCATCAACATCATCAATAGGTAGACAGGTATCAATATCATCAATGGGTTGATCAGTATTACCATTATCAATATATTAACATGCATCAGCATCATAAATAGGTTGACATGCATCATCAGTATCATCCATTGGTTGAGAGGCATCAACAGTTAATAGGCACCAGGCTTGTGATAGAAATTCTGGCCTAGAGCTCTGAGCAGTTGATTAACAATGTTCAGAGATTGACACCTCATCTATAAAAGAACATATCAAGGAAATTCCGACGCAGAGAGAGAGAGAGAGAGAGAGAGAGAGAGAGGGGGGGGGCGAGAAATAGAGAGACAGACAGACAGACAGACAGACAGGTAGACAGAGGCCATTCAGTGCCAACTTCCAGCTATTCTGATGATCACTTCCCGTTTCAACAGAAAAGCAGCAGAGCCCAGTGGCCGATTTTCCCTCGGAATGAATGCAGTTCAAAACCCACATGGAACGCTTTCCCTGCCCCTGCCATTGACGCTTAGTTACCTCCCTTCCTATATAACCCATGTGAATTGACTAGATCTCTTTACCAGATTAAAGCCCCCTGGACGAAATGAGGAAAACAGCCATTTTGAGATGAGGCCGTCATACCAGCTTTGTGAAGGGAGACAATCAATAACAGGCAAAGCTGACCCTAATCCTGCCAACAGAAAGGATCCTGACGCAGAAAAAGATTCCAAATGTTTCCGGCTGAGACCATATTTCCTTGGTGGCAGTGTTCGATATTAGATTCTGAGATCTGTCAAGACTTGATAGGCGTGATCAGCCGATCAATGATCGTTTCGTGGTCAGGGAAAATTACCTTGGGAGCGAAACAGACGGCAAGGCGAAAGACAAGCGAATACAGCAAACCTGTGTAAAGTAGCGCCTACAACACAACAGAAAACAGACAGGTACATTAAATCTGTGTAAAGTAGCGCTTACAACACATTAGGAAACACACAGGTACATTAAACCTGGTATTTTCAATACCATGTCTTCACCATACGTCACACTTAACTGACACAGACACTGCACAAAGTATCACTCCTCAAAGGACATCCAGGCCTCTGTCTGTCAGGACATTTCTGACGTCACACCAACACACACTACACAAAGCATCACTCCTCAAAGGACATCCAGGCCTCTGTCTGTCAGGACATTTCTGACGTCACACCAACACACACTACACAAAGCATCACTGCCCATAGGACGTCTAGGCTTCTGTATGTCAGGACATTTCTGACGTCACACCAACACACTACACAAAGCATCACTCCCCATAGGACGTCTAGGTTTCTGTATGTCAGGACATTTCTGACGTCACACCAACACACTACACAAAGCATCACTCCCCATAGGACTTTCAGGCCTCTGTCTGTCGGGACATTTGTGACGTCACACCAACACACACTAAACAAAGCATCACTCCCCATAGGACAGCCAGGCCTCTGTATGTCAGGACATTTCTGACGTCACACCAACACACACTACACAAAGCATCACTCCCTATAGGATATTCAGGCCTCTGTATGTCAGGACATTTCTGACGTCACACCAACACTACACAAAGCAGCACTCCCCATAGGACTTTGAGGCCTCTGTCTGTCAGGACATGGAGGCCTCCATCTGTCCTCAAATTTTAGTCCCCATTCTTTTTAAACGTTTGAATTCTCAATCCGTTCTTATGTTTTAGTCGTCAATCTGTAATTATTTTTCATCATCACCGGGTCATTAAATAAGAGTTCTCACTCGGTCGCCTTGGTTCCGTCCTCAATCTGACGTTAAATTCAGTCCGCAATATGTCGTCATCTTTCAAATAACAATCTGTTGCCGTCTTTCAGTTAACAATCTGTCGTCATCTTTCAGTAAACAATCTGTCGTCATAATTCAGTGAACAATCTGTCGTCATCTTTCAAATAACAATCTGTCGTTATAATTCAGTCCATAATCTCTCTTCATTTTTCAGTTCACAATCTGTCTTTCTATTCCAGTCCTAATGTGTCATTGGGTTTGTCATACCATATCATCATACTTCCTTCCTTAATGTGTCATTAGGTTTGTCATACCATGTCATCATACTTCCTTCCTTAATGTGTCATTAGGTTTGTCATACCATATCATCATACTTCCTTCCTTAATGTGTCATTAGGTTTGTCATACCATATCATCATACTTCCTTCCTTAATGTGTCATTAGGTTTGTCATACCATGTCATCATACTTCCTTCCTTAATGTGTCATTAGGTTTGTCATACCATATCATCATACTTTCTTCCTTCATGTGTCATTAGGTTTGTCATACCATATCATCATACTTTCTTCCTTAATGTGTCATTAGGTTTGTCATACCATATCATCATACTTCCTTCCTTAATGTGTCATTAGGTTTGTCATACCATATCATCATACTTCCTTCCTCAATGTGTCATTACATTTCAGCGTGTGTCCACGTTGGCTTTCAACATCACTCTAGCCAGCTCTTGCACACATATATGAACACACACAGAGACACAGACACATATATGCATACACATAGGCGCGCGCGCGCACGCACACACACACACACACACACACACACACACACACACACACACACACACACACACACACGCACAGAGAGAGAGAGAGAGAGAGAGAGAGAGAGAGAGAGAGAGAGAGAGAGAGAGAGAGAATACAGTGATATGAAAATAGAAACGTGAAAAAGACACAAACAACCGTACAATGAAAGGGAAGGGAAAGTGTCTTCTCTCTTCTCTCTCTCTCTCTCTCTCTCTCTCTCTCTGTATGTGTGTGTGAGTGACTGTGTGTGTGTGTGTGTGTGTGTTGTGTTGTGTGTGTGTGTGTGTGTGTGTGTGTGTGTGTGTGTGTGTGTGTGTGTGAGAGAGAGAGAGAGAGAGAGAGAGAGAGAGAGAGAGAGATACCTGAGTTTGTTTCAAACGCAGAATGAGATGAGGATAGCGGCGAGGAGGAGAGTTGTCCAACCCTGCCCTCATCTCGTGTACCTGTTGATAATAATAGTCATCATCATCATCTATCATCAATCATCATCATCATCATCATCATCATAACAATAACAATAATGATAGTAATAATAATAATAGTCGTCATCATCATCATCATCATCATCATCATCATCATCATCATCATCATCATCATCATCATCTTGACCATTGCATTATTATCATCATCAAAACCTTTTCCATCACCGCTGCAACCACCACCACCACCCTATCTTTCATAATGATCATCATCATCACCACGTCATGGTGGTAGTCTAACATGAAAGGTGGGCTATGCAATGGCAAAAATGGACCAGACTACAGGCAGAAGAGGTCATGATGGTAGTATAACATCAAAGGTGGGCTATGCAGTGGTAAAATAGACCAGACTACAGGCAGGACAGGTCATGATGGCAGTATAACATCAAAGGTGGGCGATGCAGTGGTACAACAGGGAGGAGAGTGGAACAGGCAGGAGAGGTGGAACAGACAGGAAGGTGGGAAAGCAGAAGGTGGGAAGGGGGCAGAGGTGGAAACAGGCAGGAGAGGTGGAACAGGAGGGGTGGAACGGCAGGAGAGGTGGGAACAGGCAGGAGAGTGGAACAGGCAGGAGAGGTGGGAACAGGCAGGAGAGGTGAGAACAGGACAGAGAGTGTGAACAGAAGGAGAGGTGGGAACTACAGGAGAGGGTGGGTAATAGGCAGGAGAGGTGGGAACAGGAGGAGAGGTGGAAACAGGCAGGAGAGGTGGGAACAGCAGGAGAGGTGGAACAGGCAGGAGAGGTGGGAAGAGGGAGGCAGAGGTGGAAACAGGCAGGAGAGGTGGGAACAGGAGGAGAGGTGGGAACAGGCAGGAGAGGTGGAACAGGCAGGAGAGGTGGAGACAGCAGGAGAGGTGGGAACAGGCAGGAGAGGTGAGAACAGACAGGAGAGGTGGGAACAGAGGAGAGGTGGGAACAGGAGGAGAGGTGGGAATAGGCAGGAGAGGTGGGAACAGGCAGGAGAGGTGGGAACAGGCAGGAGAGGTGGAAACAGGCAGGAAGGTGGGAACAGGCAGGAGAGGTGGGAACAGGGAGGAGAGGTGGGAACAGGCAGGAGAGGTGGGAAGAGGCAGGAGAGGTGGGAAACGAGGCAGGCAGAGGTGGGAACAGGAGGAGAGGTGGGAAGAGGGAGGAGAGGTGGGAACAGGCAGGAGAGGTGGGAACAGAGCAGGAGAGGTGGGAAAGGAGCAGGAGGGTGAGAAGGGAAGGAGAGTGGGAAGAGGAAGGAGAGGTGGGAACAGGCAGGAGAGGTGGGAACAGACAGGAGAGGTGGGAACAGACAGGAGAGGTGAGAAGAGGAAGGAGAGTGGGAAGAGGAAGGAGAGGTGGGAACAGGCAGGAGAGTGACGAGGAGAGGTGGGAACAGACAGGAGAGGTGGGAACAGACAGGAGGTGAGAAGGAGAGGTGGGAAAGGAAGGAGAGGTGGGAACAGGCAGGAGAGGTGGAACAGACAGGAGGAGGTGGGAACAGACAGGAGAGGTGGGAACAGGAGGAGAGGTGGAATAGACAGGAGAGGGTGGGAAGAGGAAGGAAGAGGTGGGAAGAGGAAGGAGAGGTGGGAACAGGCAGGAGAGGTGGGAACAGAACAGGAGAGGTGGGAACAGGACAGGAGAGGTGGGGACAACAGAGAGGTGGAACAGGCAGGAGAGGTGGGAACAGACAGGAGAGGAGGTGGGAACAGGAGGAGAGGTGGGAAGAGGGAGGAGAGGTGGGAACAGGGAGGAGAGGTGGGAACAGGAGGAGAGGTGGGAACAGGCAGGAGAGGTGGGAACAGACAGGAGAGGTGGGAACAGGACGGAGAGGTGGGAACAGGCAGGAGAGGTGGAAAGGAGGAGAGGTGGGAACAGCAGAGAGGTGGAACAGGAGGGAGTGGGAAAGGGAGGAGAGGTGGGAAAGGAGGAGAGGTGGGAACAGGGAGGAGAGGTGGGAAACAGGAGGAGAGGTGGGAACAGGCAGGAGAGGTGGGAACAGGAGGAGAGGTGGGAACAGGAGGAGAGGTGGGAAACAGGAGGAGAGGTGGGAACAGGCAGGAGAGGTGGGAACAGGCAGGAAGGTGGGAACAGGCAGGAGAGGTGGGAACAGGACAGGAGAGGTGGGAACAGGGAGGAGAGGTGGGAACAGGAGGAGAGGTGGGAACAGGGCAGGAGAGGTGAGGAAGAGGACAGGAGAGGTGGGAAGAGGCAGGAGAGGTGGGAACGGGAGGAGAGGTGGGAACAGGAGGAGAGGTGGGAACAGACAGGAGAGGTGGGAACAGGCAGGAGAGGTGGGAACAGACAGGAGAGGTGGGAACAGGGAGGAGAGGTGGGAACAGACAGGAGAGGTGGGAACAGGAGAGGGGAACAGCAGGAGATGGGGAACAGGACAGGAGAGGTGGGAACAGGCAGGAGAGGTGGGAACAGGAGAGGTGGAACAGGAGGAGAGGTGGGAACAGGAGAGGTGGGAACAGGCAGGAGAGGTGGGAACAGACAGGAGAGGTGCAATCAGGCAGGAGAGGTGGGAACAGACAGGAGAGGTGGGAAGAGGAAGGAGAGGTGGGAACCTACAGGAGAGGTGGGAAGAGGGAGGAGAGGTGGGAACAGGAGGAGAGGTGGGAACAGACAGGAGAGGTGGGAACAGACAGGAGAGGTGGGAACAGGCAGGAGAGGTGGGAAGAGGGAGGCAGAGGTGGGAACAGGCAGGAGAGTGGAACAGGCAGGAGAGGTGGGAACAGACAGGAGAGGTGGGAACAGCAGGAGAGGTGGAACAGACAGGAGAGTGGAACAGGCAGGAGAGGTGGAACAGGGAGGAGAGGTGGGAACAGGCAGGAGAGGGGAATAGGCAGAGAGGTGGAAGAGGGAGGAGAGGTGGAACAGGGAGGAGAGATGGAAACAGGCAGGAGAGGTGGGAACAGGCAGGAGAGGTGGGAACAGGCAGGAGAGGTGGGAACAGGCAGGAGAGATGGGAACAGAAAGGAGAGGTGGGAAGAGGAAGGAGAGGTGGGAACAGGGAGGAGACCAAGCATGGATGCCTTCCACATCCAGCCCCCTGGGCAAGGAAAAATCAATATATAGTAAAAAGCAAATCAAACAAACACACATGAAAAAATGCAACAATTGCTTGCATGAAAACCTTTGACAAAAGAAGTAAGAAGAAAAAGAACCAATAAACACCACCACCACTACCAACAACCACAAGAATAAAACAAAATGATTAGGGCAAGGGGGGGGGGGGGGGGGGTGGGGTGGTGGTGAATGGAGAGAGAGAGAAAATACGAATATTTTACTGAGAGTAAACAGATAAGCTGACAAGCTTCTTTACACCATGTCCTCAATAAAAAAAAAATAAAAAAAACACCTTACAACCATGTTTTATTGAGCGAAAAATGGTCATTTGACTTGGACTGGGGAAAAGGTCCTTAGAAATCGAAACCATGCCGGCATTTTAAAGATGTTTCCATAACGTATTGTGGTAAGCCTTTTTGAAAGATATCAAACTACAGCTGTTCTTAAGATGATCGGACAATTCATTCCAAAGTCTGGCACCCGAGTAAGTAAGGGAGGTCATGAAGAGATTAGTCCTAGGTCGTGGGGTGAAAATAGTACGTTTGCTACGAATATCGTTTACGATGAATTTTCTATGGAGATAAGACGGCGTTAGATTATTTATAATTTTGTACATAAAATTAGCTTTATTAAAGCGGCATTTAAACCCAAAGGGAAGAATACCTAAGTATTTGTAATCACTGGGTAGGAGGGACGATGATTTGAGCAGAATAAGTTTGAGAGAACGTCTGTATAAGCTCTCAAGAGGTCTTAAGGAGTTTTTACTTGCCAAATCCCAGCAAGTTGAAGCATAGTCTATGACCGGTTGGATGTATGCATGGAAAAATATCTTTCGAGTATGCTCATCAAGAAAATGCTTTATTCTATTCAGCTGAAACACTTTCTTGGACAGTTTTTTTTACAAAATAAAGATATGTGGCTAGACCAAGATATGTTATTAACAAGTGTAAGACCTAGCAATTTGTGCGATTCGACTTCTTCCAATGCTTTGTCATAAATTTTAAGGCTTGGCAGGCTGGTTTTAATGTTTTGTCTTTTCTGTCTGGTGGTAACTAACATGAACTTTGACTTGAGAGGGTGAAGAGCCATATGATTTGCTTCGGTCCAGCTAACTAATTTATCTAAATCTTTCTGCATGTTGCAGCACACTATTTCCGGACTTTTATCTTTATTATAAAGGGTAGTATCATCAGCAAACAGTTCAGTAGACGACGTTACATGAAGTGGTAAATCGTTAACATAAATAGAAAACAAAATAGGACCTAAAATAGATCCTTGAGGAATACCATATTTCACCGTCATAAGAGGAGACATAATGGAATCTTGAAATACTGCTTGTCTTCTATTGTTCAAAAAAGATGAAAGGAGATTTGATTTACTGAGTCTGAGGTAAGTCCAAATAAAATACATTTCCTAGATAAAAGATCATGATCAATGCTATCAAATGGTTTTGCAAAATCAACAGAGACAGCAGCAGTGAATAAATCATTGTTTATGTTCAAATGCCATTCTTCTAATAAGTTTGTAAGCATGGTGTGGCAGGAATGACTGGCTCTAAATCCACTCTGATTGGGGTGAAATAGATAATATTTGGTGAAATGTGCCTGAGGATTACATTTAATGTGTTTTTCCAAAGGTTTGGACAGAACAGATAAAAAAAGAAATCGGTCTATAATTGGATGGGTCCGAAAGATCACCAGCCTTATGAATCGGCAGCACTTTGGCATCCTTAAATACTTGTGGATAACAACAATTTTCAAGACAGAGATTGTAAACATATGTAATGTGTTCCGAAATAATGGGTGCAGATATCTTCAAGATTTTGCTGTCAAGTCCATCCAAACCCCGTGAACGAGACTGTTTTAAAGATGATAGTTCTTTGAAAACTTCGTGCACACTAATGAATGGGAACTGAAGTTTTGTGTATATGATTTTTGAATCACAAAAATGTTTTAACAACAACAAATCGTTTGACTGTGAGTTGTCTGTCGTAACAACTCTTTGGGCAACAGTTGTGAAATGTTTGTTCAGCTTTTCGGCAGAGAGATTATCACTACAAGAGGCTGTTACTAAAGACTTTTTCCCTGATAGTTGGTTTTCGAGCGCGTCGTTTCATTGCGGTTACTTTGTTTCGCTGTTTCTTGAAGTTATCGTCTTTGCCAGTGTCTTGCAATAGTTTCTCGCGAGTCTGGATTTCGACATTAATTTCTGCATTCAACCATGGTGGTTTTTCTATGTATTTGACCCGCATGGTTCTTAGGGGGGCATGTTTATCAAAAACGGACATGAAAATTGTATACCATATTGATAATGCTTTATCCGGGTTTGTATGTTGGTAAACCTCTGTAAAGTTTGTCATGCTTAAGTCAGACAGGAACTCTTCCTCAGTAAAGTTTCTATAGGAGCGAAACGATATACATTTATGACCACATCTGGGAATTTTATGCCTTTCTTTGACCAGGTTAAGCATACTGGGAAATGGTCGCTTAGGCCAAGGACTCGAACAGACGTTTCTATTATGTTACTGGGGCAAGTGACGTAAATGTGGTCTATTATTGTTTCAGACTGTGGCGTTTTCCTAGTAGGGGTGTTTATTAATTGCTTCAGGTTAAATAATCCATAACATCTTTTCCATGTTTCGTGGGGCTTCAGTAAGTCAATATTAAAATCGCCTAGCAGGACAACTTCCGTAGAATAACTCAAAACATCTTCCATCATGAGTTCGAAACGCTGTGACCACTCTACCCTCTCTTCTGGGTTTCTGTATATGAAGCCGGCTAAAAACGGTTTGGTCCCTTTTAGGCGAATTTCAATCCAAATACTTTCAATATTGAATCTATTAAACATTTTTAAGACCCTATAATTTACAGATTGATGAACATACGTTACCAAACCAGTTTCGAATTTCACGGCAGCATCTCTTCGGATTATATTGTAACCAGGAATCGAGAGTACACTGTCAGATATTACATTACTTAGTCGCGATTCAGAAAACCCAAAAACATGAAAACAATCATTAGAATTAGACAAAATAAAAGGTAACTCTGATATTTTGTTTATCAAATGGCAAACATTAAGATATCCTATCTTACATCCAGGTTTACTTAGCCATTTGGTGGCATTGATATTGTCCATAATTAACAGCAGGACAATAGCAATTATAATCAACGAGTAGAAATCAAAATGACGCACAAACAACATGCACTAGAAATCTCATAGCAAAAAATAGTGAACTTAACTACGAAGAAAAATAATCTAAAGTTCAATAATCAATATAATGCGAGTATATATAAAGAAAGCTTTCACACCAACAAGGCCACACAATTTCTAAGGAGAAGCACCACGATCCAATATCATCATAGCCCCCACCCGTGTAAGCAGGACCGTTCATACAAACAAACTTCAAATCTACTGACGACTTGAGTCCCTTCAACGATAGGACACTACATAACAATAATGAATACATAAAGAACAAATGGTCATACGAACATGAAAAAACAACTTTAATTCACACATTACCAGCAAATTCCATTATGGGGTAGATCATATGAGCATTAGGTTTGATAAATGGGGTATTTGTCTACCAGGCTGGTATAGATCGCTGAAGACCACGCTGGTAGGCCATCAGTGGTGCCATGTTTAAATGGTTGGCATACTGGTATTGGGGATTCCTGGGTGGTGGCCTATTTCGGGTGTCATAGTATACACCCTGTTGTGTGGATAAGGAGTTAGAACCACCCGAACCAATATACTGTCTTGGCAAGGGGTCTCCTCCAGGCACATAGGGCAAGTATGGGTATGGAGCTGGGGTTCTGGGATAGGCGGAGTAGGAAGCTGTGTAATTTTGTCTGGGGAAGGAGTGGTGGAAATGGGGGAATGCTGAAGAAGCATCGTTAGAAGCATTAATAGGTCTACTATCTTTAGACTGATTAACTAAGGAGGGAAAAGTCATTTCGTCAGTGTCACGTTCACTGAGAGAGAGAGAGAGAGAGAGAGAGAGAGAGAGAGAGAGAGAGAGAGAGAGAGAGAGAGAGAGAGAGAGAGAGAGAGAGAGAGACAAAACGAAACGAAATTTCATTTTACCAGGGTAATGAGATAAGCAATAGTCCTGGGGTAAAAGGAAAGAAAACGCAATGAATATCAAATCAAGGCAAACACATAAAAAGGGAAACAAATAATGACATATTGCTCAGTTCAATACAAATAAGCTACTGCTCACACCATTGACACAGAGGCATACACGCACGCATGCATGCAAGCACGCACACATGCACCCACGCTTACAATGTGCGCTTGCGCTTGCGCTTGCGCTTGCGCGCGCGCGCACACACAACACACACACACACACACACACACACACACACACACACACACACACACACACACACACATTATCCACGGAGACAAACCGACGAACGGGCACTAGGTACCGATGGGTCTACAGTCCGCACGCAAAGTGTAGTCCAACTATCTTGTTGTGGTCCACACTCTCTGAATCTGTACTGGTCCATTTTCAAACTCCTCAGTTTTGCCCTGTCTAAAGATCTGAACTGGGGTCTTAGCCTGGTGCATTGTCTAAAGGTCTGAACTGGGGTCTTAGCCTGGTGCATTGTCTAAAGATCTGAACTGGGGTCTTAGCTTGAGGCATTGTCTAAAGATCTGAACTGGGGTCTTAGCCTGGTGCATTGTCTAAAGATCTGAACTGGGGTCTGAGCCTGGTCCATTGTCTAAAGGTCTGATCTGGGGTCTTAGCCTGGTCCATTGTCTAAAGGTCTGAACTGGGGTCTTAGCCTGGTGCATTGTCTAAAGATCTGAACTGGGGTCTGAGCCTGGTCCATTGTCTAAAGGTCTGATCTGGGGTCTTAGCCTGGTCCATTGTCTAAAGGTCTGAACTGGGGTCTGAGTCTGGTGCATTGTCTAAAGATCTGAACTGGGGTCTGAGCCTGGTGCATTGTCTAAAGGTCTGAACTGGGGTCTTAGCCTGGTCCATTGCATGAAGATCTGAGACTAGCCCAGTGCATAATCGTCTGAATTTGCTCCAGCTTTCATGGTCAGCGTTTGGCCCAGTGTCTCATAGTTTGTGTATTTGGTCCAGTGTCTCGTGGTCTGTGTATTTGGTCCAGTGTATCATGGTCTGTGATTGGCCCAGTGTCTCATGGTCTGTGTATTTGGTCCAGTGTCTCATGGTCTGTGATTGGCCCAGTGTCTCATGGTCTGTGTATTCGGTCCAGTATTTCATGGTCTGTGATTGGTCCAGTGTATCATGGTCTGTGATGTGGTCCAGTGTCTCATGGTCTGTGACTGGTCCAGTGTATCATGGTCTGTGTATATGGTCCAGTGTCTCATGGTCTGTGTATTTGGTCCAGTGTCTCATGGTCTGTGTATGTGGCCCAGTGTCTCATGGTCTGTGTATGTGGCCCAGTGTCTCATGGTCTGTGTATTTGGTCCAGTGTCTCATGGTCTGTGATTGGCCCAGTGTCTCACGGTCTGTGTATTTGGTCCAGTGTCTCATGGTCTGTGATTAGCCCAGTGTCTCATGGTCTGTGTATTTCGTTCAGTGTCTCATGGTCTGTGATTGGCCCAGTATATCATGGTCTGTGTATTTGGTCCAGTGTATCATGGTCTGTGATTGGCCCAGTGTATCATGGTCTGTGTATTTGGCCCAGTGTCTCATGGTCTATGATTGGCCCAGTGTATCATGGTCTGTGTATTTGGTTCAGTGTATCATGGTCTGTGTATTTGGCCCAGTGTTTCATGGTCTGTGTATTTGGTCCAGTATCTCATGGTCTGTAGTTGGCCCAGTGTCTCATGGTCTGTGATTGGTCCAGTGTCTCATGGTCTGTGATTGGCCCAGTGTATCATGGTCTGTGTATTTGGCCCAGTGTATTATGCTCTGTGTATTTGGTCCAGTGTATCATGGTCTGTGACTGGCCCAGTGTCTCATGGTCTGTGTATTTGGCCCAGTGTTTCATGGTCTGTGTATTTGGTCCAGTGTATCATGGTCTGTGATTGGCCCAGTGTCTCATGGTCTGTGTATTTGGCCCAGTGTCTCATGGTCTGTGTATTTGGTCCAGTGTATCATGGTCTGTGATTGGCCCAGTGTCCCATGGTCTGCGTATTTGGTCCAGTGTCTCATGGTCTGTGTATTTGGCCCAGTGTCTCATGGTCTGTGTATTTGGTCCAGTGTATCATGGTCTGTGATTGGCCCAGTGTATCATGGTCTGTGTATTTGGTCCAGTGTATCATGGTCTGTGTATTTGGTCCAGTGTATCATGGTCTGTGTATTTGGTCCAGTGTCTCATGGTCTGTGTATTTGGCCCAGTGTCCCATGGTCTGCGTATTTGGTCCAGTGTCTCATGGTCTGTGTATTTGGTCCAGTGTTTCATAGTCTGTGTGCCGTCCAGTGACTCATAGTCTGGGTTTGGCTCAAAGTCTGGCATTTTGTGCTGGCCACACTGTGGACTCCTAATTGCTTATTATGCAAAGACGTCGCACTGTTCTCGTCCAAACGAAGGCAAAAGGCATCGCCTGGGAAAATCAGCACTTATCACCAGGGAGAATCCTAAAGGCAGACGTCGGTGTACATTAGGCTATTTGCGATAAAACTGGAATGTGGTGATACAATGACAACAGCCATAGCAATGGATTCAACTCTTTCTGTTTTCAGAAAAAAAATGTCTTGTCAGTTGGTACTGACACCTGAAAGATATGTCAATTTTTAGGGGGCGCATTTGAGAAGTAACACTCAATACACGGTAGGTACCCTCGGCTTAAGATCCCAGACGTATTTAGATTACAAACTCTTGCAAGCAGTGTACTCAAAAAGTGTGCAAGCAGTTTCAGTAATGATTGAAACAGGTGTCTTGCTTTATATAAACAAATAACGTCTTTTTTTATTCTACAGACACTGATAAGATAACACCACACTGAAAAAGAGAATATGACTTCCGTGGATGACATTCAAACCTTGCTTTCTGTACATATTGTTAAGATATCTTGCCTATTTTACAGGTTCACATTTCATGTTAATTCTATCTTATTGTTAAAATATATTGTCTATTTTACAGGTTTACATTTCATGTTAATTCTATCCTATGTTGTGAATTTGTTGGCGTATACCTGACAGTTACACAAAAAACTGAGAGAGAGAGAGAGAGAGAGAGAGAGAGAGAGAGAGAGAGAGAGAGAGAGAGAGAGAGAGAGAGAGAGAGAGAGAACTCAGAACTCAGAACTCAGAAAACGTTTATTCGATTTAGATTTTAGACAGAGCCTGTTCTTCCAATCTGTCCTTGCTAAGCTAAATTATGCAATGAAATTTAAAGAAAAGAAAATGAAAAAGATATAACAAAACAAAACAAAAACATACCGGTACACAGGATTATAGAGAACATGATTCACACACACACACACAACACACACACACACACACACACACACACACACACACACACACACACACACACACACACACGTATAATGTATGCAAGGGTTTGACAAAAGCATGCACATATACGCAATCATAAGATGCAGACAACAACACCAAAATGAGGGAGAGGGTGGGGACGTGAGACAGGGGAGGATAGGGGTGGGTGTGGGGCAGCGGTTGGGAATGGAAGATAAAAGGGTGGTTAGATAAACAGTCCAATACGCCAATGTTTGCTGTGTGTTTGTGATTGTTGGTGGAGTTCGTGACCAGACGAGGCTGATATGATGATGATGATGGCAATGGCATGAAACAAAGTACAGAATTTTAAGAGAAGCAATTTTTTTCACCGAGAAAAAAGGACAATTAGTGTATCATTTATTGACATGATTAGTATGGTAACAACGCAAACACTGTAATTATTGATGATATAAAGTGATTGCTGCAAAACGCCTCTATGAGAGAGAGTGATCTATATACGTCAAAGAGTCCATGAAATATTTTCAAGTGTCTTTTTTTAAGGTATGCAGTGAACGGCACAATTTCAGGTTTTCAGAGAGAGAGAGAGAGAGAGAGAGAGAGAGAGAGAGAGAGAGAGGAGGGGGGAGAGTGGGGGAGAGTGGGGTGAGGGAAGGAGGGTATCAATCTGGACTGGAATGAAAGCAATTGAGTGGGAACATAGCGGCGGTGTTTTGCTAATCCCCCACCGAAGGCAGAGGGCATGCACTGTGAACTGTGGTCTGTTTGTATGCACTGTGAACTGTGGTCTGTTTCTATGCACTGTGAACTGTGGGCTGTTTCTATGCACTGTGAACTGCGGTCTGTTTCTGGGACAGACTGCAATCTGTGCTACACTCCAGGGGCAGTGTCCACTTGATATCGTTCCTTCGGAGGGGGGGAGGGGGAGAGAGAGAGAGAGAGAGAGAGAGAGAGAGAGAGAGACACACACACACACACACACACACACACACACACACACACACACACACACACACACACACAGCTTGACGGACAGGCAGATAAGACAGGTACGGAGACAGACAAACAAACAGACAAACGTGTGAGATAGACAGGCAGAGAGACAGACAGACAGACAGACAGACAGACAGACGGCTGTGAAGAGGCAGATGGCCAGGTATGGAAGACAACTATTTACTATTCAGTGCACGGCTGGCGCTTTGTTGGCTTTGTTGGCTTTGTCTGTCGACAGTCATCGGACACGGCAGAAGAGCCGAGGTAACTTATTCCTCATCGGGCCTCCACAATAACGACGGCGGACACACACACACACACACACACACACACACACACACACACACACACACACACACACACACACACACACACTTCACTTGATGGGAGAAAGAAGGCAAAGAGAATGGACACCCGAGTACAGCGGATAAGAGCTAGTAAAACCAGCTGGTTCTTTAAGAGAGAGAGAGAGAGAGAGAGAGAGAGAGAGAGAGAGAGAGAGAGAGAGAGAGAGAGAGAGAGAGAGGGAGCTTATTACGAGGTAGGGAAGGGTTGCAGGTAGGTGGATGGGGGTGGGGTGGTGGGAGGGGGGTGGGGAGCAGACGCTTTTGGCGGTGTCAGATTTCACGCGGATAGAAATGAAGTGCTTGAATCAATGTTTGGCTTGCGTCTTTGGGTCTGCTGTGCAGTGCCGACCTTCCTTCCTCCGCCCTCCCCTCCCTGCGCTACGGCAGGGAGCCAGTTCCACCCCCCCCCCCCCCACTCCACATGCATTCAGTTTGCACAAGGTGCTTCTACGGTGAACTACATAAATAGTTCAATCACCACTATGTTCTTGTACGGTTGACTACCTCGGTCACTCCACTCTCTTCCAAATCCGTCCACACCTGAGAGTGTTACTGTGTGCCACTCTAGGAGCTGCCTCGCTATATTTGATCCTAAGACATGCTCATGTTTAAAAAGATAGTTGCAAGAACATGTTCCTGTCTGCAAACTGTTTCAGGTGAAAAGTAAATGTTACCCAGTGATCAACAGCATATTAACCTTTCCTAAAACGGCTTGGTCGCCATGAATTCCATATTTTTCGTAAAAGTAAACAAGTCCGCTTGAAACGATTTCTTTCATAAGTTTGCATGTGAAATAAGGTTTGTTCCGGGAAGGTACATTGGACAGTGCATTAGAACTGTTTCTGACATTATTCATTATCTTGATGATAAAAAGATTACCCAGTATATTAGTCTCAGTCGACTTCGAGAAACCATTCGACTCTGTTAGCTGGTCATACATGGATAAAACATTAAAAGCATTTGGCTTTGGGGAAGGAATGCGTAAATGGGTATCCGCCATTAGCAATAACATAAAAGCTTATGTGTTGGTAAAGGGGAAAATGTCGAGAAACTTCGAAATAGAAAGAGGTTGCAGGCAAGGAGACCTAATATCGCCGTATTTGTTTATTTTATTTGCAGAAACACTTGCTTGTACAGTAAGCGAAAAGACACAGATATCAAAGGTATTAAAGTGGCTGCAGTACTTGCTTGTAAAGTAAAAGGAGATAGATACCAATGGTATTAAAGTGGGTGACACAGAATTGAAGATTTGCCAATCTGCAGATGAAACATTCTTTTTTACGCTGGAAGGGGACAGAAAGTCTTATGAAAAGCTGTTTGAAAGTCTATGCAAACTTAAAAGATATACGAGGCACTGAAACTGATTTATTGAAAAACATTCAGTGTATGGTTAGGTAGCAAGAAAAACGCCTCAAATATCTGTCTTATGGATAAAAAGATGGAATGAGTCCTCTTAAATTTCAAATACTAGCGCTATGGTTGAATAATGATATCATAAGAGTCACAGAAATAAATATGAAAGATAAGTTATCAGAGGGAAAACTTCTGTTCAAAATATGATTGCAAAGGACAGTGACGCCATTAGGTAGGGTGGCAGTACTTCAATCACTGAATTGATCCCAACTCTCTGGATACTGTCAGATCAAACAAATGCAGAGAGTGTGTTTTAACTTTGTATGGGACAACAAAACGGACAATCTAGAGAAAGAACTCTGTACACGATATAGAAGAAGGAGGCATCTGCATTCCTGAGATTAAGACATACATAGAGGCATTAACATTAAATTGGTCATTGTTCAAACTCAAACGTGGATTTACATTATATGACGTTTATGTCCAGAAATTAATTTAGTGCAAAGTTACGGACCCAAACATTATGGATCTAATATATCCGACCATTTTTATAAATAAAATGTTTTTTCTCAGCGAATGCAACATTTTGTAGCCATACTGAACTAAACAGGGACATAAGCTACTGGCTGAACCATCTTTTTATCATGAGAAATTTAAGATTGCAAATAAAGTCTTTTATTACAAAGCAACAAAGCGAAAGCTCTGTAAGTTAAGAACTTTCCATTGCTATGTACAAGTTCTTTAAATCAATAGATATGATATCTCTGTGTGCCCAACATATATCATATTCATTAAATATCCTGTAGATAGCAATTTACCTTTTAATTCAACTTACAGAGCTTTCTCACACAAGATTGATACGACAGTAAATTTCTTAGAACATATGAGTTGTTTTTTAAACAAACAATTAAAACGTACAAAAAGACGAATTGTCATTAGGGATAATGTCGGCGACTCCTGCGCAAAGGAAACATGGTCGTTAATCCCTGAATATAAAGGATCTAAAACATACTATGATACCCTACATGCATTGGGAAGAAAAACTAAATATAGCAGTTGAATGGGAAAAAGTCTTAAAGAAAGATAAAAGAATGTTGGAAGTAGAGCTTGAATGGTTTCAAATTAAACTATATTATATAATTTTAGTAACAAATGTCGTCGTAAGGAATATGGGAATAGTTAACAGTGACATATTCAGCTTTTGTCACCAGGAAAGAGATTGATGTAACGCTATCTATAAAACTGTGACTTTTCTCGTTCCTTTTGGATGGAGCTGCAACTAACTTTGACACAAAATGTGCAACTTGTCATAAGCTGTCATTTACCATTGAACTGATTCTCTTTGGCATTGAAGACAACATAAAAAGAGACGAAGTTCTCGTCCTAATAATTCTACTGGAACAATTCTACATGTATAAATTTAGAAAGAACAAAACAAGACCCTGCAAACATTCTTGACAGAAGTAAGATTAAGATATCAAATCGAAATAATATATACTCATAGTCTGGAAATGACATACCCTGATTTGGAAAAAGAAATGGTATCAGTACACCATTGTATTAGAACATTGAATAACGGTAATTATGATTATGAATTGCAATGATTAATTAACAAAGAGAGAGAATATCAAAATGTCAGTGATCCTTATTAAGATTTGTTGTTGAAAAAAAGAAGAAGAAAAGGAGGGATATTTACGAATCACATTACTGTAAAAAAAAAAAAAAAAACTCAGAAAAAAGACAGTTTTAAGTCTGTTTTATATTAAAAATAGGATGAGGCTCGGTTTAAGCTTGAGGTCAGTTTAAGGTTGCACTAAAATTGTGTCAACATCTGGGTTAAAGTTCGCCAATAATAAAGTTTAAAAAAAAAGAAAAGAAAAGAAAAATCGATAAAAGTGACATTTTCACAGGCCACCCATGAGGGGATCATGGGAGAGGAAATAGTGAGGCGGGGGGTGAAACAATGGGGTTTGTAGCTTGTTTTGTAGAATGGTATAATATATTAGTGACGGTAGTGATTATGATGGATTGATAATAGGGTTTAGTGGGGCAAAAAAAAAAGAAATAAAGAAATAAATGAATTAAATAATAATAATGAAAATAAATAAATAAATAAAAATGAAAAAAAAAAAATAGTAAAATAAAATGAAATAAACAAAAAAGGCAAATAATACAAATAACAAAATGAACAAATAAATAAATAAATAAGTGAAAGAATTTTAATTTTTTATTCAATAAATAAATAAATAAAACAAAATAACAACAAAAAATAAATAAACGACTTTATTGGTTGGTGATTGTGAAAAAAGTAATTATGTGGGGGTAGTTGCATGTGGGTGTGTGGGTAATGCTGATAATGATTGGAAGAGAATGGATCTGATCAATGGGTGATAAGGTATCTTTGGGGGGCGGGGGGAGGAGGGGGAAGAGGGTAATGGGGGAGGAGAGAGAGAGAGAGAGAGAGAGAGAGAGAGAGAGAGAGAGAGAGAGAGAGAGAGAGAGAGGGGTCTCCTATCTCTCCACCCACACATTCGTATGTGTGGGGTAGGGGGTGGGAAATTCATGCAAACAGTGTTGCTGAAAAAGTAAACAATACTGTGGGATGGTGTTCATTGTAGCAGGTGAAATAATGTGTTGGCATTAATATGATCGTGTTGGTTGAAAAGAGACAGAAACGATCAATGAGAAACGGGGTATCATGTGTTAGAACACACACACACACACGCACACACACACACACACACACACACACACACACACACACACACACACACACACACACACACACACACACACACACACACACACACAGGGCGGGGGGGGGGGGGGGGCATGTAAACGACTTTGTGGGTTAATTATGATCATAATGAGACTAACTGTGGGAAGTGAAATAGTGTTGGTATAAGGATAGTAGTAAAATGATACTGGTTGGAAAGGAAATGAATGAAAATGATCAATGGGAAAAGTGTTGACATGCCAATAACAACGACATCACACACATCCTCTCTCTCTCTCTCTCTCTCTCTCTCTCTCTCTCTCTCTCTCTCTCTCTCTCTCTCTCTCTCTCTCTCTCTCTCTCCCATTGTATGGGCAAATGGCCTGATCAATTAAAACATTCCGACTCCGACTCCGACTCCGACTCTCTCTCTCTCTCTCTCTCACACACACACACACACACACACACACACACACACACACACACACACACACACACACACACACACACACATACACACACACATAAAAAAACCTTGATGGATGATGATCATTTGATAACAGCAGTGCTATCGGATGATAATCATTGTTGTAACTGGAATAATGCAGTGGCGTTGGTACAATCATGCCTGTATAAAGGAAATGGTCAACGACTGGAGGATGATGATCATTGTCATAACTGAGATTAAAGGTACTGTGGGATGCTGATCACTGTCATCGGTGAAATGATGCGGTGGCATTAGTATAATAATGCCGGTTGAGGGGGTGTGGTGTGGTGGGGAAATCAATGACTGATGGATGATGATCATTGTCATAACTGAGATTACAGGTACTGTGGGATGCTGATCATTGTCATATGTGAAATGATATGGTGGCATTAGAATAATAATGCCGGTTGAGGGGGTGTGGTGTGGTGGGGAAATCAATGACTGATGGATGATGATCATTTGAGATCAACAGTACAATGGGATGGTCTTCTTCTTCTTCGTTCACTCAGGCAGGAACCCTGGAGGTATTGTGTGGAGGTCGGGTCAAGGCCCGTGGTGGTACAGGTCTGGTGACAGCGAAGGAGCACTCCACCGAACAGATCTCTTTGCATTGCATTGCATTGCATTGTACCGTGTTGTATTGTTCTGTATTGTATTGTATTATACTGATTTGTATTAAAAAGAAATGTGCATGCTGACACACCTGCTTAAAGCTGTATCTTATTTAAGTTGCTTTTCTGCTTCGGTGTTGTTGCTTTTTTCAGTTTTTTCCCCCGTTTTATTTCTTGTAAGAAAATATCTATGGATGAGACTTACAGAAATGCTGCTGATGTATTGATTCTGCGCATTGTCCTCTTCTTGCGCGCCTGCAAGCTCAAATTGTTTACACTACATTAGTGTATTCTGAACAGTGTTGGTAAAGGCGAGCTGCAGGGTGGCTTCACATACATATTACACTCTGTGTTTGACTATTGTTCTTATGTTCAAATGATAGTTGTTACTTGTTTGTTATGATAATTAATTGTGTTGGTGAAAAATTCACCCCTACACTATACTTATGAAAGCACACAGCTTGTTGCCTTTCCAAATAAGAATAGAATCAGTGCATTATGTCGTATAGAATGACTTTGGAGGGGGAGAGGCTATAAAATTTTTATTGAGCGACGAAGATGCGCACGCACGTGTTTACAACATGTTAGCAATAATACAGCATAAACGTTAGGTTGCCATGAATTCAATACAGGTTAATGTGAATGAGGCCGGTGGTAAATGCAGCAAGTGTACAGAAGGACGGGCACTGTGCATGACATATAAAGTACCTCTTGGGCACAGTGGAAGATCAGGTGATTGGTACAGAGTGTGAAAAAATAACACAAAAGTGATGAACCTGTTCAGATCATGAAAGGTTTCAGACTGTCATGAATACTAAATTGTCAGACGTGAGTATAAGAGCTTATTGAAGCTAAAGAGGAAACACTTAAACGATGATGTACCTTATAAACCTGTAACAGTCTTTAAAATTCTAAAAGAACTGTGAAAAAACATTCATAAAATAATTTTTAAACGAAAGCAGCTTAAAATTATGTCACAATGGATGCATGGTTTCAACTGTTCAATTCTTGATGGAAAAAGATACCAGTAATGTATTTCCAGACGATGACATCAACAAACATATGAACTGTCTGCTTTGTAAAGAAAAGATGTCATTAGCTTCTAGTAAACTTTTCAAAAACAGAAATAAGTCAGTCCCAATATCATTATTGGCGAACAGTTCTTAAATTGAAATAATCAAGCAGTTGAAGTTGTCCTTAATTTAGAAAACACTCATTTTGATAATGGTGAATTTCCTGAAAGTAGAACGGAGTCAATAGTTCTCCCCCTGACCAAGAGAAGCGCACTAACACGCACTAACACGCATATGGGGAATTTCTCTAAGTGATGTCAGCAGTAAGCTTTGTAGTTCGACTATCAATAAATTGCAAGAATAGGCTGATAAAAACAATATGACTGGCAAGCATCAACAGGTGTCATAAAAGGATACCCCACGGCAGATCACATGCTTACTTCACCAGCATTTGCGTTAAAATTTTCTTATGATTATAAGTCTTACGTGGCCTCCGTTTACTTTGAGAAAGCTTTTGATTTTGTAAATAAATTTGCTGTGGCCTATTATGATTAGAACAGACATTGCATCAAAGGTAAACTACGTAAGTGGGGGTGCTATTGGATTCTTTTTTGCACCCTTGGTGGTGAGAACACCACAGTATTATGGACTGTGGTGTGTCTGTATTTGACGCCAGGAGCGCAGACACAACCAGCCGTGTCTCCCTGATGAGTTCCGACCCAGCGGACGAAAGGCCTCGGAGCAGGTAATACAAATATATCTGCCTTCAAAAGGGATTGCGATGGTTCCC
>CM065723.1:83720627-83738127 GCA_033310375.1 Conus canariensis
AACGGTCACCCTCACAACAGTATTCATGTAAGGGCTATAATGGTCAGCAGCACAACAGTGTCCATTTCTGGGTGATACTTTAACACCCTCAATGAACCATCTCTGACTCTCTGACTACATGACCGACAAATGAAATGTATGCAAGACGTAGACGATCTGAATAAATGGGGACTGTATTTGCACACCACTTGACCAACGAATGACTCTTCAATACGTGTACATGAACAACATCACTGATGACTCAGATGGTGAACTACAAAAGTCATGACAATGATCACGATATTAACAACAGACATGACAATGATCACGATATTAACAACAGACATGACAATGATCACGATATTATCAGCCTGATGATCAATAAAGTGAAAAGAGGTCAATATTACATTCCATTATGAACACACTTTTGCAAGGACACCATTAAATCACACACAACACACACACACACACACACACACACACACACACACACACACACACACACACACACACACACACACACGCACGCACGCACGCACGCACGCACGCACGCACGCACGCACGCACACACACACACACACACACACACACACTGAGGTTTGAACAGGATGGATTGATCAGCCCAGTACTTTCCTCCCTCCCTCCCCCTCCCTCCCTCCCTCCCTCCTCTCTCTGAGATTTGAGCAGGATGGTTGGACAAGCAACACGTTCTCATTTACCAGACAAATGTCCTCATTTACATGTCAGTGGAGCCATACATGGCCTCTAGTTGACTGGATCTATTCCCGTTGTGAAATCACAGGTGAACAGAGGAACAGGTTTCTATCTAAAACTGGTTTCTATACTTCTTTTATCGGCTCACATTCAATATCAAATGTCCTGCACGGCAATTGGCAGGTAATTTCAGTCTAAAATTGCTTCCATTCAAGCCATCGTATCTGAAAGACACATTTCTCTTTGGTATGTGGTGTTGAATGCCATCACTTTGTGCGCGATACAAGTCACACCGGGTGCGTACTTAACACTGGATAATTCACTGAAATAAAACCACTGAAACTGACAACACACACACACACACACACACCACACACACACACACACACACACACACACACACACACACACACACACACACACACACACACACACAGCCAGACAAAAGACAGACACACACACAGAGCCAAACAACACACACACAACACACACACACACACACACACACACACACACACACACACACACACACACACACACACACACACACACACACACACACACACACACACACACACAGGGTCTCTTTTGAGTCTTTTCATAACCTGTATAAAGATTCAGTACTCTTTAAAATACATGCACAAGATTCTTCACTGAGTTGCTGTTCAAGAACTCAGAAATCTACTCGTCCATCTAACTCGTCCATTCAAATTCGTAAACTGTATACAAAGACGTATGCACATGTACACAAATTTCGGAAACTGGAATCTCTCTTTTATAGGCCTAAAGTTAACGCTTTTCGTACAAAATTCCACAGAAAATTACAATGCACTTGTGGAGCAGTCGACAGTTTCAATACTCCGCATTTTCTTTTTAATTGTTCCTATTTTAACTCATCTCTCTCCAACTTCCGACAAAAAGATTCCCTATGCATTTTCCAGAATCTTCACACCTTTTTTACATTTGTAAATTCGTTGATGTTAAGTCCAGTTGGTTCGTTTGTGTAAATATTTCCAGGTTTTTTATGCTTTGTAATTTATCTTTTAAATTGTTACATTTAGAACAGTATTTTCATTTCAATTGTCAAAGTTGCACACGCACGCACACACGCACACACACACACACACACACACACACACACACACACACACACACACACACACACACACACACACACCACACACACACACACACACACACACACACACACACTCGTACGTAAGCCTAGCACTATTTCCATTTCTCTCATCCACTCATTTCTGCATTATTTTGTCTAATATCACTTAAAGTGAACAGACGTTAAATTGAAGAACTGACTAACTAACACAAAGGGTCAGAATTTCTCTTATAACTCGTTGTCTCTCTGTATGTTAACAGTGGAGTGGTTGAGGAGGTGGATCATCTCAAAGTTCTCGGTGTCTTGGTGGACAAAAACTTGTTATGGTCATAGCATGTCGTGGTGTTCTGTACAATGATATCTCAAAATCTCAAAAGATTCTCTAGCTCTCTAAACTACAACATTTCACAGACCAACATCGTTGCAAGCTTTTTTTAAAATTTACTTCCTGTATAAAATCGCGTTTCAATTACTTCTACAGTATGCGATTCGGCCAGTAATGTGATGATGAAATCAGTTTTCAGTCTTCATGGATGAGCTTTTAACTGAACTATTCAGGTTTTAAGCGTCTAGACTTATCGCCTTTGAAATGAGATTTCTTTATGGCAAAGCAGTATCCATGTTTAAAATAGTGTCTGACCATTTTCGAACAGCTTCACAAATCAAGTGTGCATCTGATTCCAAATATCGACAAAATCAAATTCATTGTGCAACTGATTCCAAATATCAGCAATATTAAATTGAATGTGCATCTGATTCCAAATATCAGCAATATCAAATTGAATGTGCACCTGATAAGAAATATCAACAAGATCAAATTCAACGTGCATCCGATTCGATATATCACCAAGATCAAATCTAGTGTGCATCTGATTGGAAATATCAACAAGATCAAATTCAAGGTACATCTGATTCGAAAAGTCGCAAGATTTCCCCTTCTCCCTTTTTTTTTTTTTAATCTCTTTTCGGATCTTTCCATTTTTCCTGCCCACACCTTTCTACACTGGCCTGCCCACCACACCTTTCTACACTGACCTGCCCACACCTTTCTACACTGGCCTGCCCACACCTTTCTACACTGGCCTGCCTCCCACACCTTTCTACACTGGCCTGCCCACCACACCTTTCTACACTGACCTGCCCACCACACCTTTCTACACTGGCCTGCCCACACCTTTCTACACTGGCCTGCCTACACCTTTCCACACTGGTCTGCCCCCCACACCTTTCTACACTGGCCTGCCCACCACACCTTTCTACACTGGCCTGACTACACCTTTCTACCCTGGCTTGCCCACCACACCTTTCTACACTGGCCTGCCCACCACACCTTTCTACACTGGCCTGCACACACCTTTTTACACTGGCCTTTCCCCCACTCCTTTCTACACTGTCCTACCCACCACACTTTTCTACACTGGCCTGCCTACACCTTTCTACAACGGCCTGCCCACCACACCTTTCTTCACTGGCCTGCCCACCACACCTTTCTACACTGGCCTGCCCACTACACCTTTCTACACTGGCCTGCCCACACCTTTCTAAACTGGCCTGCCCACACCTTTCTAAACTGGCCTGCCCACACCTTTCTACACTGGCCTGCCCACCACATCTTTCTACACTGGCCTGCCCACCACACCTTTCTACACTGGCCTGTCCCCCACACTTTTCTACACTGGTCTGCCCACACCTTTCTACACTGGCCTGCCTACACCTTTCTGCACTGGCCTGCCCACCACACCTTTCTACACTGACCTGCCCACCACTACTTTCTACACTGGCCTGCCCACACCTTTCTACACTGGCCTGCCCATACCTTTCTACACTGGCCTGCCCACACCTTTCTACACTAGCCTGCCTACACCTTTCTACACTGGCCTGTCCACCACACCTTTCTACACTGGCCTGTTCCCCCCCCCACACACACACACCTTTCTTCACTGGCCTGCCCACCACACCTTTCTACACTGGCCTACCCACACCTTTCTACACTGGCCTGCCCACACCTTTCTACACTGACCTGCCCACACCTTTCTATACTGGCCTGTCCACCACACCTTTCTACACTGACCTACCCACACCTTTCTACACTGGCCTGTCCACCACACCTTTCTACACTGGCCTACCCACTATACCTTTCTACACTGGCCTGTCCATCACACCTTTCTACACTGGCCTACCCACACCTTTCTACACTGGCCTGTCCACCACACCTTTCTACACTGGCCTGCCCACACCTTTCTACACTGGCGTGTCCCACGCACTTTTCTACAAATGCCTACTCACCACACCTTTCTACACTGGCCTGCCTACACCTTTCTGCACTGGCCTGCCCACACCTTTTTACACTGGCCTGCCCACCACACCTTTCTTCACTGGCCTGCCCACACCTTTCTACACTGGCCTGCCCACCACACCTTTCTTCACTGGCCTGCCCACACCTTTCTACCCTGGCCTGCCCCCACACCTTTCTACACTGACCTGTCCACACCTTTCTACACTGGCCTGCCCCCACACCTTTCTACACTGGCCTGCACCCCACACCTTTCTACACTGGCCTGCCCACACCTTTCTACACTGGCCTGCCCCCACACCTTTCTACACTGGCCTGCCCCCCCACACCTTTCTATACTGGCCTGCCCACTACACCTTTCTACACTGGCCTGTCCACACCTTTCTACACTGGTCTGCCCACACCTTTCTACACTGGCCTGCCCACACCTTTCTACACTGGCCTGCCCACCACACCTTTCTACACTGGCCTGCCCACCACATCTTTCTACACTGGCCTGTCCCCCACACCTTTCTACACTGGTCTGCCCACACCTTTCTACACTGGCCTGCCTACACCTTTCTACATGGCCTGCACACACCTTTCTACACTGGCCTGCCCACCACACCTTTCTACACTGGCCTGCCCACACCTTTCTACACTGGCCTGCCCACACCTTTCTACACTGGCCTGCCCACACCTTTCTACACTGGCCTGCCCACAACTTTCTACACTGGCCTGTCCACCACACCTTTCTACACTGACCTGTCCACACCTTTCTTCACTGGCCTGCCCCCCCCCCCCACACCTTTCTTCACTGGCCTGCCCACCACACCTTTCTACACTGGCCTGCCCACACCTTTCTACACTGGCCTGCCCACACCTTTCTACACTGGCCTACCCACACCTTTCTACACTGGCCTGCCCACCACACCTTTCTACACTGACCTACCCACACCTTTCTACACTGGCCTGTCCACCACACCTTTCGACACTGGCCTACCCACTACATCTTTCTACACTGGCCTGTCCACCACACCTTTCTACACTGGCCTACCCACACCTTTCTACACTTGCCTATCCACCACACCTTTCTACACTGGCCTACCCACACCTTTCTACACTGGCCTGTCCCACGCACCTTTCTACAAATGCCTACTCACCACACCTTTCTACACTGGCCTGCCTACACCTTTCTACACTGGCCTGCCCACACCTTTCTACACTGGCCTGCCCACCACACCTTTCTTCACTGGCCTGCCCACACCTTTCTACACTGGCCTGCTCCCCACACCTTTCTTCACTGGCCTGCCCACACCTTTCTACACTGGCCTGCCCCCCACACCTTTCTACACTGGCCTGCCCCCCACACCTTTCTTCATTGGCCTGCCCACACCTTTCTACAGTGGCCTGCCCCCCACACCTTTCTACACTGGCCTGCCCCCACACCTTTCTACACTGGCCTGCCCACACCTTTCTACACTGGCCTGCCCCCCCCCCCCCCCTTTCTACACTGGCCTGCCCCCCACACCTTTCTACACTGGCCTGCCCCCCCCCCCCCCACACACACACACACACCTTTCTACACTGGCCTGCCCCCCACACCGTTCTTCACTGGCCTGCCCACCACACCTTTCTACACTGGCCTGCCCACACCTTTCTACACTGACGTGCCAGGCAGCGCTCCTTTCACCCAGGAACACACACCGCCTCTGCTTCTCCTCCCACCCCCACCAAGACGCCCACCCCCTACCACCACTACCTTCGTCCTAATGACTCCCCTCAGTCTACCTCATTCTCCAACGTTCCCTTTCAACCGCCACCACCGACACGACAACCAGCACAACAATCAACAAACATTGCAACCAGGAGACCTGCAGAGGGACGGTGGGGGGTGAAGCACACACAGAGAGAGAGAGAGAGAGAGAGAGAGAGAGAGAGAGAGAGAGAGAGAAAGAGAGAGACAGGTAGACAGACAAAGAGGGGGAGAGGGAGTGATGGGGAGACAGACAGACAGACAGACAGGGGAAGGGAGGGAGGGAGGAAGACAGACAGACAGAGAGGGGGAGGGAGAGAGGGAGGAAGACAGACAGACAGACAGGGGAGGGAGGGAGGGAGGAAGACAGACAGCCAGAGAGGGGGAGGGAAGAGAGGGGGAAGACAGACGACGAGAGGGGGAGGAGAGAGGGAGGAAGACAGAGAAGAGGGGGAGGAGAGAGGGAGGGAAGGAGGACGACAGACAGACAGATAGACAGAGAGACAGACAGAGCAACGATCATAACCGCTTTCTCACTCAGTAATTCTTATATAGTATTCCCACACCCCATTCAACCCCCCTCTCTCTCTCTCTCTCTCTCTCTCTCTCTCTCTCTCTCTCTCTCTGGGCTCAGCGCTCTGTTGGCTATATCCATGGCACAGATCCACGCCGACCCCCTCCCCCCCGTCCTTCCCTCTTCCACCCCCCACTCTTTGATGGTGCCGCCCCACCCTCAACAGCCTGTTCAGAGCTGGACTAGCTGTGTGGTATCGCCCACCTCGCTGTCCTGTGTGGCCCAGGCACTGAACACTTCACACTTTCTACCGTTTTGGCACGGGCCAAAATATGTGATTGTGCATTTATTGTCTGTCTGTCTGTCTGTTTGTCTCTGTCTGTCTGTTTGTCTCTGTCTGTCTGTCTGTTTGTCTGTGTGTGTGTGTGTGTGTGTGTGTGTGTGTGTGGGGTGTGTGTGTGTGTGTGTGTGTGCGTGCGCGTGCGCGCGCGCGCGCGTGTATGTATATGTGCAAGAAGAGTTAACGAGTGGTTTTATACCTACATATTAAAACAAAACTTGGAAAGTTGCTGCTGTGCGTTGCTACTGAATCAATTTCATAATCTTTTAAACCTGCCGCCACACAGATATGAATGTAATGGAATATGTGTGTCTGTATGCGTGCATGCGAGGTGAAGGATGTTTTATTGGTTGTGTGTGTAGAAACACTGTGGAAGCGGTGGACTGCTCCATGTAGCTGGCTCTGCTACGTCATGTACCATCTGGTTTGAACACGGACTGAACGGCTGAATTAGGTCAGCGACAACAGTACTGAGAATGTGGGGGAAAAGACAAAACATGCTGACCTGATGTAAGATGATCGTGTACCAGACCTTTGTCCTGAGCACACTCTGACACAACCACCATCAAGACGTAACTGTGGGCTCAGAACATGAGGTTTGTGTGTCTGCTGTTGACCCTTGGCATTACTGGGAGATGTCATGTCCAGACCAAAGCCCCCGTGGGGCCAGCGGCAATGGAGACACTGCTGACACTGCTGACCCCTGGCATTACTGGGAGATGCCATTCCAGACCAAAGCCACCGTGGGGCCAGCGGCAATGGAGACACTGCCGACACTGCTGACCCCTGGCATTACTGGGAGATGTCATTCCAGACCTGAGCCACCGTGGAGCCAGCGGCAATGGAGACACTGCCGACACTGCTGACCCCTGGCATTACTGGGAGATGTCATTCCAGACCAAAGCCACCGTGGGGCCAGCGGCAATGGAGACACTGCTGACACTGCTGACCCCTGGCATTACTGGAAGATGCCATTCCAGACCTGAGCCACCGTGGAGACAGCGGCAATGCAGACACTGCTGACACTGCTGACACTGCTGACCCCTGGCATTACTGGGAGATGTCATTCCAGACCAAAGCCACCGTGGAGCCAGCGGCAATGCAGACACTGCTGACACTGCTGACCCCTGGCATTACTGGGAGATGTCATTCCAGACCTGAGCCACCGTGGAGCCAGCGGCAATGGAGACACTGCTGACCCTGCTGACCCCTGGCATTACTGGGAGATGTCATTCCAGACCTGAGCCACCGTGGAGCCAGCGGCAATGGAGACACTGCTGACCCTGCTGACCCCTGGCATTACTGGGAGATGTCATTCCAGACCTGAGCCACCGTGGAGCCAGCGGCAATGGAGACACTGCTGCCCCTGCTGCCCCTCACGGCCTTCAGTGGCCTGGTCAAGTCAAGGGAGTGGCCGAGAGCCCTGTTCCCAGGGAAGTGCTGGACAACACTCCCACAGTCAAGGAAGTTTGGCAGCTGATGGCAGCCATTGGCACCAGACCATCAGATGTGTCAGGCTGAACAGAGACAGCAGCCAGTGGCCAACTCAGATTAAACAATGACAGCAGCCAGTGGCACCAGACCTCAGGTGTGTCAGGCTGAACAGAGACAGCAGCCAGTGGCACCAGACCGTCAGGTGTGTCAGGCTGAACAAGACAGCACATGCACAGCCCAGTGGCACGACAGACGACCAGTAGGAAGCGTCAGTTCAGGCTGAACAGAGACAGCAGCCAGTGGCACCAGACCGTCAGGTGTGTCAGGCTGAACAGAGACAGCAGCCAGTGGCACCAGACCGTCAGGTGTGTCAGGCTGAACAGAGACAGCAGCCAGTGGCACCAGACCGTCAGGTGTGCTGGCTGAACAGAGACAGCAGCCAGTGGCACCAGACCATCAGGTGTATCAGGCTGAACAGAGACAGCAGCCAGTGGCACCAGACCGTCAGATGTGTCAGGCTGAACAGAGACAGCAGCCAGTGGCACCAGACCGTCAGGTGTGTCAGGCTGAACAGAGACAGCAGCCAGTGGCACTAGACCGTCAGGTGTGTCAGGCTGAACATAGACAGCAGCGAGTGGCACCAGACCGTCAGGTGTGTCAGGCTGAACAGAGACAGCAACCAGTGGCACTAGACTGTCAGATGTGTCAGGCTGAACAGAACAGCAGCCAGTGGCACCAGACCATCAGGTGTGTCAGGCTAAACAGAGAGAGCAGCCAGTGACACTAGACCGTCAAGTGTGTCAGGCTAAACAGAGACAGCAGCGAGTGGCACCAGACCATCAGGTGGTCAGGCTGAACAGAGAGAGCAGCCTAGTGGCACTAGACTGTAGGTGTGTCAGGCTGAACAGAGAGAGCAGCCAGTGGACACCAGACCATCAGGTGTGTCAGGCTGAACAGAGACAGAGCCAGTGGCACCAGACCGTCAGGTGTGTCAGGCTGAACAGAGACAGCAGCCAGTGGCACCAGACCGTCAGGTGTGTCAGGCTGAACAGAGAGAGCAGCCAGTGGCACCAGACCGTCAGGTGTGTCAGGCTGAACAGAGACAGCAGCCAGTGGCACCAGACCGTTCAGGTGTGTCAGGCTGAACAGAGACAGCAGCCAGTGGCACCAGACCGTCAGGTGTGTCAGGCTGAACAAGAGACGCAGCAGTGGCACCAGACCATCAGGTGTGTCAGGCTGAACAGAGAAGCAGCAGTGGCACTAGACCGTCAGGTGTGTCAGGCTGAACAGAGACAGCAGCAGTGGCACCAGACGTCAGGTGTGTCAGGCTGAACAGAGACAGCAGCAGTGGCACCAGACCTCAGGTGTATCAGGCTGAACAGAGAGAGCAGCCAGTGGCACCAGACCGTCAGGTGTGTCAGGCTGAACAGAGACAGCAGCCAGTGGCACCAGACCGTCAGGTGTGTCAGGCTGAACAGAGACAGCAGCAGCCAGTGGCACTAGACCGTCAGGTGTGTCAGGCTGAACAGAGAGAGCAGCGAGTGGCACCAGACCATCAGGTGTGTCAGGCTAAACAGAGACAGCAGCCAGTGGCACCAGGACTGTCAGTGTGTCAGGCTGAACATGAGCAGCTAGCCAGTGGACACAACCTCAGTGTGTCAGGCTGAACAGAGACAGCAGCCAGTGGCACCAGACCATTCAGGTGTGTCAGGCTGAACAGAGACAGCAGCGAGTGGCACCAGACCAAGTCAGGGTGGTAGAGGAGAACAGAGAGAGAGCAGCCAGTGGCACTAGACTGTTAGTGTGCTGGTCAAACAGAAGCAGCAGCAGTGACACCAGACCATCAGTGTACAGCTGAACAGAGACAGCTAGCCAGTGGCACCAGACCGTCAGATGTGTCAGGCATGAACAGAGACGCAGCCAGTGGCACCAGACCGTCAGGTGTGTACAGGCTGACAGAGACAGCAGCCACGTGGCACTGACGGTGTGTGTCTGGATTGAACAGAGAAGCACAGTGGCACCAGACGTCAGGTGCATCAGGCCTAAACAGAGCGACCAGTGGCACTAGACTGTCAAGATGTGTCAGCTGAACAGATACAGCAGCCATGGCACCAGACATCAGGTGTGTCAGACTGAACAGATGAGCAGCCATGCACTAGACCTCAAGTGTGTCAGGCTAAACAGAGGACAGCAGCCGAGTGGCACCAGACCATCAGGTGTGTCAGGCTGAAACAGAGAGAGCAGCAGTGGCACCTAGACATAGGTGTGTCAGGCTGAACAGAGACACCAGCCAGTGGACACCAGACCATCAGGTGTGTCAGGCTAACAGAGACAGAAGCCAGTGGCACCAGACCATCAGATGTGTCAGGCTGAACAGACACAGCAGCCAGTGGCACCAGACCGTCAGGTGTGTCAGGCTGAACAGAGACAGCACCAGTGGCACCAGACCGTCAGGTGTGTCAGGCTGAACAGAGAGACAGCAGCCAGTGGCACAGACCTGTCAGAGTGTCAGGCTGAACAGAACAGCAGACCAGTGGCACCTAGACCATCAGATGTGTCAGGCTGAACAGAGAGAGCAGCAGTGGCACTAGACTGTCAGGTGTGTCAGGCTGAACAGAGAGAGCAGCCTAGTGGCAACTAGACCGTCAGGTGTGTCAGGCTAACAGAGAAGCAGCTAGTAGCACCAGACTGTCAGGTGTGTCAGGCTGAACAGAGAGAGCAGCAGTGGCACCAGACCGATCAGGTGTATCAGGCTGAACAGAGAACAGCCAGTGGCACCAGACCGTCAGGTGTGTCAGGCTGAACAGAGACAGCAGCCAGTGGCACCAGACCGTCAGGTGTGTCAGGCTAAACAGACAGAGCAGCCAGTGGCACTAGACCGTCAGGTGTGTCAGGCTAAACAAAGAGAGCAGCGAGTGGCACCAGACCATCAGGTGTGTCAGACTAAACAGAGACAGCAGCCAGGGGCACCAGGTTAAACAGTGACATCAGCCAGTGCAGCAGGTTAAACAGTGACAGCAGCCAGTGCAGCAGGTTAAACAGTGACAGCAGCCCATGGGCACCAGACTGTCAGGTGTGTCGGCTGAACAGAGAGAGAGAAGAGAGAGAGAGAGAGAGAGGAGAGAGAGAGAGAGAGAGAGAGAGAGAGAGAGAGAGAGAGAGGAGAGAGAGAGAGAGGCAGCCAGTGGCAGCAGGCTGAACAGTGACAGCAGGCTGCTGGAACGTCAAAGACCAGAACGCAGACAGCAAAGGACAGCATCAGCATCGCCACAGTCACGCCTGACTTTCACCTTGCCGTGCTGCTCCAGACCTGAGCTAGGTAGCCATTATGACGCCGTCAGTGGACAGCTAATTGATGCCAGACCACGCCACTCTGTTTGCCAACAACCAGCCCAGCAGCGGCACTGTCGGTTTGCTGGGTATTTTTAGAACAAAGAAGTTTACCAGGTTTGGATGTTTTAGACAGCAAACTCTTAAACTGTTTCACCATTTCGGTTCTCGAAGCCGTTCATACATTTGGGCATTTTACTGATATCTATACAATTCCATTAAGAATATTGTGCCAACGATTGCTCCAATTGCCAGTCATGCCATTTTGCACGCATGCCAGTCCAAACAATTTCTCAAAAAATAGAGCAATGTCAACTTTATCCATCTGTCCAAAACTTCTTTATACACATCTCCAAAGAAGTGTCCGATCCTATGACTCACCGTTTCTGAAATAGTTTGTTTCCCCCTGTGCTGTGTTCACATAAGGTGAAATAGTTTGTTTCCCCCCTGTGCTGTGTTCACATAGGGTGAAATAGTTTGTAGCACCCCTGTGCTGTGTTCACATAGGGTGAAATAGTTTGTTTACCTCCCTGTGCTGTGTTCACATAGGGTGAAATAGTTTGTTTCATCCCTGTGCTGTGTTCACATAGGGTGAAATAGTTTTTCATCCCTGTGCTGTGTTCACATAGGGTGAAATAGTTTGTTTCATCCCTGTGCTGTGTTCACATAGGGTGAAATAGTTTGTTTCATCCCTGTGCTGTGTTCACATAGGGTGAAATAGTTTGTTTCCCCCCTGTGCTGTGTTCACATAGGGTGCAGGCACGCACAGTGTGTTCCATGAAAATGTCAACGGACATAATTCCTCCCTGGTAGATGCCATTCTGTAATGGCCACTGGAAGTGACATGACAGAACCTCCACGGGAACATTCCCATGGGCGTTTCTGCCCATATTTCATGACAGCAGAGCCCACCTTCCAAAAACGCTGCAGTCAAGCAACCGCAGTGTGCACCCCGCAGTTTCATTCGTTGCTGTTAGCTGACAGGTGAAGACAGTATAACTCCAAACACAGCCATGCTTTCGCCATGAGATCTTACATGCCATGTGAAGAGAATCCAGGGTTAGTCTTTCCCGTTGTTAACAGTTAACGGCCAGTGGGTCTTTCCTCACCGTCACTGGGCCTTTTCACAGAGTCAGCCAAAAGGCAGACAAGAAAAAGATACATCCGATGTTGCGGGTGGGGCCCCGAGAAGCACTGTCCTCAGCTTCTGAAGATATGTGCAGTCTTGTTCTTCATACCACATCTTCCGGCGAGCTTTCTTGCTGACAACACAAATGTTGACAATGAATGCCATAAATGTGAACTCAAACTGCCAGATGAATCAACTGATCCCAACAACTCGTTGACAGGACCGAACACAGTCTTGTGGCCTTTATCCTTTATGACGCTCTACTGGAAGGACAAAACAATGACATAGCATAGACATGGCATAGACATGACGTAGACATGACATACGACATAACAGACATAACAGACATAACATAGGCACGACATAGACATAGCATCAACATAACATAGACATATAGCCCATCGTCCCAAACAAAACCTTGCATTTATCTCCGTTGCGACAATACGAAAACGACAAAATACCCGAACATTTTAACTGACTGGACAACTCCCTCTGACCTTATATGAACCAAGTACTCCTCGATCTGTTCTTGTTGTTATTTTCTGTAAGAAACTGTATTCGCCCCTGGCCCCTTTTGGTGGAGGCAGCGAACCATATCGATTTTCAGTCAACAGTGAACTGTGGTGATTGATTAATTGAGTGAGTGTGTGTGTGTGTGTGTGTGTGTGTGTGTGTGTGTGTGTGTGTGTGTGTGTGTGTGTGTTTGCGTGCGTGCGTGCGTGCGTGTGCGTGCGTGTGCGTGCGTGTGTGCGTGCGTGTGTGCGTGTGTGTGTGTGTATGTGTGTGAGTGTATAACAAGAACAAGAACAAGAACAAGAACATATTTTATTGCCATATGAAAACCAGAGGTTTTGTGGGGCACAGATGATCAAGTTCAGACATTCAACTAAACTAAACTAATCCCAGCGTTGTCACATCTTGCAACATAACATTAGTAGCAGAAAGAAAAAGCACAGAGTGTGTCAGAGTCTGATTAAATTTTCTGTCTCCGAAGAGAAAAACACAACAGGATATACTGGGCAAGTACAGGTTGGAAGCAGTTCAATAACATGAGCTCCGAGGGTTTTTTCATGTTAGTCTGTGGTGGAAAATCAGTTTTTATGATCCTTGTCATCAGGTCATAACGTTGTTGGTCAAATAATTTGCAGTCATCGAGAAAATGTAGTTCGTCCTCAACGACGTGGCATGTCGTGCATAATCTGTTTTCTCTGTCAGTGTTGGTATAATGGCCCCTCTCAATTTGGAGGTCATGGACACTTATTCGTAATCTAGTTAGTGCTCGTCTGCAATCTGTGTCAGTGTGTTGCTCCAGATAAGCCGCCTGTTTGTATTCGGTAGTAACTGTGGCATAAAATTTGAGCTTGGATGTGCTTTCGTTCTTTTGTTTCTTCCAAAACTCAATATAAAACGTTTCCAGTTTCGCATTGATTAGAAACTTCAGGCGAGTCACACTAAATGTACCCTGATTTTCCCAGACATGCTGTAATCCTATCGTTGACAAGGTTTGTCGTATAAACTTCGTCCATTTGCTTTCTTCGGTGCCCTGAGAGATCATTGACTGATAAATCTGTTGTTGATAAGAGTCTTGGTCTGACTCTATTATGTGTATCCAGAATGCGATAGTCTGGGTTATCACTTTAAAAGTAATCGGGAATCTCCCCAGTTCGCCCCAAACCGGCAATGTCATTGCTTTTCTATGAACTCTTAATAATTGCCTGCAGAATTTAATGTGTGCAGTTTCATGTGGGAATTTGTTTGCAAGGCAGGTTTTGAACAAATGCTGCATTTTCTTTTTTTGACAGATTTCATCATTGTATTGGTAAGAGGATGGGAACCACACCTCCGACCCATATGTGAAGATGGGAGAGACTAACGAATCAAATAGGGTTGTAACTGTTCTCATATTTACATTTTGACCATAAACGTTCTTTTCAAGGTATGTGCGGCTTTATTCCCCTGTCTTACTAAGTGTTCTTGGGCTTCTGTAAAATGTCCGTTTTTATGGAAAATGACTCCAAGATATTTATATTGATCTACTGTTTCAATTATGTTTTCACCGCAATTGAAGAAAAGTGGTACCTTTGGATCTGATTTGGTGAATACAACGACCTTTGTTTTCTCTGTGTTGATTTTCATTCCCCAGTCTAAACAGTAGTTGTGTAACTGGTTTAATTTACGCTGAAGTCCCTGTTTTGAAGTCGAGAGGATAGCTAAATCATCTGCATACAAAAGACACGGAATTTCGACTTGTTTTAGATCGGAAATTCTTGGGGAATCATGGTCTCTGAGATATCCGACAATGTCATTTATGAATATGTTAAATAAGGTTGGGCTAAGGGTATTACCTTGGAGGACACCTTTTTGTATTAATATTTCCTTAGTGAAACCAGATTGGCTTCTTGTACAAACCGTAGCCCCGTTGTACATGTCCTGTATGATTTGGTAGCATTTACCAGTTATTCCCGCTTGCATCATTTTCATCAGTAGGGCTTCGTGCCATATATTATCAAATGCTTTGCTGAAGTCAACAAAACAGCAGTAAAGCCTTTTAGTTCTGTCTTTTAGTACCTTATCAACTAGTTTTGACAATATGAATATTTGATCAGTGGTCCGTGATCCCTTTCTGAACCCTGCTTGCTCCTTTGCCAAGAGGTCGTTTGCCTTAAGATAATTCATTATCCTTTCATTTATTATGTTGCAAAACACTTTTCCCAGCGAACTATTCAAAGTTATGCCTCTGTAATTGTTGGGGTTGGACTGGCCACCTGACTTATAGACTGGGACTGTGATTCCTGTTTTCCAGAGGTCCGGGTATTTTTCTGATTTTAAGATTAAGTTAAACGCGTCTTTCAGAAAAGGAGCGATTTCAGGTAACATTGCTTTAAGCATTTCGTTTCTGATTCCATCTTTGCCTGGGGATTTTTCATTTTTCAGCTTTCTGACCGCGTTCCTTACCTCCGTTTCTAATATTTCATAATCTAACTCTGAATTCCCAGAAGGACGATTATTTGACCTCTTGAATGCTACTAACTTGTCATCAACTGTTTGTTTTCGTTTTTCTGCGATCTTCTGTTTCTCACCTATTAGTGTTTTAAGATGTTCAAACCATTTGTTCGCGCTGAGACAATTTTCTTGACCATAAATTTCATGATCGTATGTTTGCAGTTCCCGAACGGTTTTCCATATTGAATTGGGATCAGTTTCTAGGGCTTCGTTTAGGGAATTAAGGAGTTTGTTCCGATATATTTTCTTGGTTTTCTTTAAAAGTCGTTTATATATTTTACATTGTGAAAAGTATTTTTGCCTTAGTTTTTTTTTATTTTGGGGGTTTCTGTTGACCGCGTTCAGTAGTGATCTTATCTCTCTTCTTTGGGAATGACAGTCTCTGTCAAACCACTTCTTCTTTCTATGTCTAGTTTTTTTTTCTATCCGTCTTTGTCTAAGCGCCATCTTGGCTGTGGTTGAAAATATATTCGTTATCTGTTCAATAGTCGTATTTATGTCGATGTCATGTTCATTTGTTGCAAGTTGTGTCACAATGTCGGTCTTGATTTTTTGAATCATGGTGCGTATGCTGGGCATTTTAGAGGTTGTTACTACTTTTTCGGCAGACTTTTCATTCCACTGAAATACTAGATAGTCTTCTTCTGTATTTATTGTAGAAGTTCTATGAAGTAGGTCTTTACGTAACTGTTGTTCATCGTGGGTTGTGAGGTAGGCTTGTCTTTTGTGTAATGTATTTTCATTTTCTATGGGCAGTTGGATCAATAACTCTAGTGGGCAGTGGTCAGAATGCCGTGTCATGTCAGCTACTTTCATGTTTAACACATGTCTAAGCAAATATTGTGAGCAAAGGAAATAATCTACTACGCTGCTTCCCTGTGGATTATGACAAGCGTACAATCCTGCAAGATCTCCAAGCACTCTTGTGTGTGTGTGGTCAGATTGCTCAATATTTGGCGCAGCATGTTGACTGGTACTATTTTAGGCCCACGCCTATTCCGAAAAAAGGGTGGTACCTGATTGCACTTTCCCTCCCCAACCTCCCCAAACCTCTTCTCTCTCTTTCCCGTTCTTCCCCTCCCCTCTGTCCATGGGTCTGTCCGCACAGGGATGGTAGAGGTGTGGGGCGGATCAAAGACCCACAGTGCTGTCCTGGGGCGGATCAAAGACCCACAGTGCTGTCCTGGGGCGGATCAAAGACCCACAGTGCTGTCCTGGGGCGGATCAAAGACCCACAGTGCTGTCCTGGGGCGGATCAAAGACCCACAGTGCTGTCCTGGGGCGGATCAAAGACCCACAGTGCTGTCCTGGGGCGGATCAAAGACCCACAGTGCTGTCCTGGGGCGGATCAAAGACCCACAGTGCTGTCCTGGGGCGGATCAAAGACCCACAGTGCTGTCCTGGGGCGGATCAAAGACCCACAGTGCTGTCCTGGGGCGGATCAAAGACCCACAGTGCTGTCCTGGGGCGGATCAAAGACCCACAGTGCTGTCCGTCGTACTGTACTCCACGACAACATTGATGGTCGGTGATGTTGACCGCATACAGCAATCACTATGTCTCCTTTAATTATTTGTTTTCTTTGGAGAGAAGAAGAAGAAGAAGAAGAAGAAGAAGAAGAAGAAGAAGAAGAAGAAGAAGAAGAAAAGAAAAAGAAGAGAGAGGAGGAGGAGGAGGAGGGAGGAGGAGGAGGAGGAGGATGCCGAAGGGGAAACAAATCAAAAATGTGTAAGAGGAAGAGGAAGGCACAAAGGACGGCAGGGAGGAAGGAAGGAAGAAGAAATATAGAAGAGCTATGCAAATTGGATTACTGATGACGTCAAAGATGTGTGACATTAGACATTTCTGGAGGAAGTGAAGATGTCAAATGACAAAATACAGACATGCAGACAACTAGTAAGACACACACACA
>CM065723.1:83745627-83798127 GCA_033310375.1 Conus canariensis
GAGGTTTATTTTATGTGAATGTCGATAGTCGTTAAAAGTGAACATATTTGTTAGAGAAAGTGGAGCATTTCCATGGAGTATCTTATGCATAAAGAGTCCTTTATTGTACAGAAGTTTGGCTTTAAATGGGAGAATGCCTGATTGCTTATAGTCTGAATCTACCAGTGAGGATGGTCGACCTAACGTTACTTTGACAGCTCGTTTGTGAAGGCTAATTAGTGGTTTGAGTGAATTATTGCTCGCTGAGTCCCAAAGTGTTGAGGCATAGTCAATAAAAGGCTGAATGTAAGAATGAAAGAATAGTTTTCTTGCATGTAAATTTAAGGAGTTCTTAATCCTTTTTAGAAGAGGTAGTTTTCTTGCAACGTTTCTAGATAAAGACTAAGTGTTTTGACCAAGTTAGATTATTATCTATTGTTATTCCCAAGACTTTGTGACTGGTTACTTCTTCGACGTTTTCGTTAGAAATGCAAAGTACTGGCAGATTTTGGCTTAGAGTTTGACGTTTCTGTCTTGTAGTTATCATCATGAATTTAGTTTTGTGATGATGGAGAGCCATGTGATTAAATCGTGTCCATTTAACCAAGAGACTGATGTTTTCTTGGATGTCACTGCAAACCTGTTTGGCGTCAGAATTACTTGTGTCTAAGGTTGTATCATCAGCGAACATTTCACTGTTTATTTTCAAGTACAATGGCAGATCATTGATGTAAAATGAAAACAATAGAGGACCTAATACTGACTCTTGTGGGACACCAAATTTGTTGCGAAGAAAATCAGATTTGTATGTGTTTACGGACACAATTTGTTGTCTGTTGGAGAGAAAAGATGAAATCAGTTTCAGTGTTTTGTATGATAGCTTATACAAAGTTAGTTTTCTGAGTAAAAGTTCATGATTTATAAAGTCGAAAGCTTTTGCGAAATCTACAAAGAGAATTCCTGAAAATTGCTTGTTGTTCATGTTTAAGAGCCATCTATCTATTAATTTAGTTAGCACAGTGTGGCACGAATGGTTTTCTCTGAATCCTGATTGATTTGGGTGGATTAAATCATATTGTTCTGCATGGGAATGGAGACACTTATTGATGAGGAGTTCTAATGGCTTAGAAAGAACTGATAGAATCAAAATAGGCATATAATTTGATGGATCAGTAGTGTTTCCTGATTTATATATTGGTATGATTTTTGCTTTTTTTAAGATATCTGGAAAGCATTGTTTATCTATACAGAGGTTGTAAATGTAAGTTAACGTTTCTGCGATAAAGGGTGCAGAGAGCTTTAGAATTTTACCGTCTATACCGTCAATTCCACGAGTGGCTGTCTGTTTCAATCGCCTAAGGGACACGAAAACAGAATGAACATCTAGAAGGCTGATATCTAAATCTGAATGGATATTTTTTCCCCTGCAGTATTTTTATAATTCTTCTAGATCATTATCATTTGATTTATCATCATGAATTATTTGATCTGCTACTGTTGTAAAATGGTGATTTAGTTTATCGGTAGATATATCATTCGTTATGTTTGAAACAGAGGAAATATGTTTATTTGTTAATCCATGGATGGCTTTCCATACGGACTTGCTGTCTTTCTTTTCACTAATTAATTTTAGAAAATATTTCTTTTTCTCTGCTCTAATGAGAGAGGTTACTTTATTTCTTTGTTTTTTTGTATTCTTCACGAGAGCCATTTTTTTAACAGGTACTCTCTTTGGTAAATAGCGTTCTGTATCTCTTTTGTAAGCCAGGGAGGTTTTATCCGATGTTTGATTCTTTTGGTTTGGAGCGGGGCATGTTTGTTGTATACAGTATAGAAGATGGAATACCAAACTTTTAGAGCCTGATTAGGTTCTGTATATTGATACACTTTATTTAGAGGGGAATTTAAAAGGTCAGAGAGAAATTTGTCACTATCAAATTTTGAAAAGTTTCTAAAGGTAATCGTTTTATGGTTTAACCTTGGAATTTTGATACCCTTTTTTGACCAAGTGCAACAAATTGGGAAGTGATCACTGCATCCATAAACAGGTACACTAGTCTCAAGAATGGTTTCTGGATTTGTAACATATAAATGGTCTATCAGTGTTTCAGAAATCTCAGTGACCCTTGTAGGAGTTTTGATTAGCTGTGTAAGACCAAGTGACTCAAAAACATAGTTCCACTGTTTATCTATTTTTAGTAGATCTATATTAAAATCCCCTAATATCATGATGTCTTTGGATTCATCATGTGCGTTTTCCATCATTAACATGAAACGGTCAACCCAGTCGACATGTTCAGCTGGATTTCTGTACAGAAAACATATAAGTATAGGCTTATTAAATTTAAGCTGGATCTCAATCCATACTGTTTCTACGTTAAATTGCTCTAAAAAATGCATCCTCTGGAATTTTACTGACTGATGAAGATATACCATAATACCAGTTTCCATGTTTTGTTTAGGATCTCTACGAACAACATTATAACCTGGAATTGCAGTGTCATTGTTTGATATGAGACCGGACAGATGTGACTCCGAAAATCCAAATATGTGAAAATTTTTTCCCGAATTTGATATGACTGATGGTATTTCAGTCATTTTGTTAATCGCATGGTTGACATTGAGATGCCCAACTCTAAGTCCTTCTCTTTTCAGCCAAGGGTTGTTGTCTTCTGTCATATCTAATATAGTCAATACAATAACAAACTAAACACACAATGATAATAACAAGCAGACAAAGCTCTTACAGACTGACAAGTAAGATCTGACTGAAACAAATAAGAAAAAAAAACTGTCAGGCAAACTGGATGACAACACAATTCATAGCAATGAAAGAAGAAAAAAAATTCAATTGTAGATCAATGAACAATGACGAATCCACGAAAGGACAAAAGCAAAATAAGCTGAAAATTCAAAGACAAAAGTGTATATAGAATATTAGAATAACTTCAAAATTTCTGCTGAAATTGTACCGTAGTCCAAAAACGTTACCAGTCACAATCGACTTTCTCGAGTGAGATCACGACTATAGTACATGCAGAGCCGGCAATTTCAACACGCACGCACACACACATACACAACACACACACACACACACACACACACACACACACACACACACACACACACACAAAACAAACAAACACACACACACACACACACACACACACACACACATACACACACTCACGCCTACGCACATACATGCAAGCAAGCACGCACGCGACCACACACACACACACACACACACACACACACACACACACACCACACACACACGCACGCATGCGCGCACGCACGCACACACACACACACACACACACACACACACACACACACACACACACACACACACACACACACAGTGTGCTCGCGCACGTGCGCGAGAGTCCCTTATCAGGAGCAACTTCATTCAAATCACTGTTGTGACAATAGCTGCGATGCCATCCTGCACAGTTCAAGAGCATAGCATTGACAACATTTCCATCAGGAGCCGGATGATTAGACCTTTGACCAGGAATATTTTGTGAGTATGTTGGGTTTTGGAGGGAAGCGGAATATTCATTAGAGTAATCCCGATCATGACTAAAGTGGCTAGATGGGGGTGGGATTCGGTCTGCTCTGTTTACATTACTGGGGAGGGGTTTTTTTGGAAGAGAGGGATCTGCAGAACATGGTTCCATCGGAGTTGGACGGGGATTCAAAGATGGGTAGTGAAAAAGAGATGAAGGATTTGGGTAGTTTGGGGGGTAACGTGCGGTATTTCTCTGGAAATTGCGATAGAGGGAATTAGTTTGAGAAGTATCATTATTGTCAGAGAATAAATTTCTTGGTGTCTCTTGTTGTGGCATACTCAGATAATAGTCCCTTGACGGATTATTTCTGACTGGCGGCTTTCTCTGCGATACATCCGGGAAAGCCGGGGGCACGTTTCCAAAGTGTGGTTGTGTAGTCTGCCATGTGGTTTTCAAGGCTGCCGCCAGTTTTGCTGTGCCTTTGACGCTTGGGTGGAGCAGGTCTTGGTAAAACGCAAGACGAGGGGCTCCGGTTGGAGTGGTGAACGTGGGATCATGGTCGATGAAAGTTGCACCCACATTCTCACACACAGTCTGCAGATTACAGTTGGACGGTCGGATGATACTGTTCAAATGATGCCGACCTCTGGCAGGGATGATGGAACTGAAGGTTAGTTTGGGAGAGAAGAGAGAGAGAGAGAGAGAGAGAGAGAGAGAGAGAGAGAGAGAGAGAGAGAGAGAGAGAGAGAGAGGTGTGTGTGTGTGTGTGTGTGTGTGTGTGTGTGAGTGTGTGTGTGTGTGTGTGTGTGTGTGTGTGTGTGTGTGTGTGCGCGCGCGTGCGTGTGTGTGTGTGTGTGTGTGTGTGTGTGTGTGTGTGTGTGTGTGTGTGTGTGTGTGTGTGTGGTGTCCTTGTTTAGTGCTATGTTGTGAAATGTCCATAGTGTAGTGTACCTGTTTAGTTTTATTTTGTGTAATGTCCTTTTCCAAGGACGTTGTTGTTGTTATTATTATAATTATTATCATCATTATCATTATCATCATCATCATCATTATTAATAATAATAACCATAATCATTATCATAAACGTAATCATGATCATATTCATAATGATTACATGAAAAAGATGTAAGTTAAAAACAAGTAGATATTATTTTACATTAAAAATATATATTAGAAAGATGATCAACAGACAGAGATATATCACAATTCCTACCCACCTATCCCCCCGTCCCTCCACTATAGCAAACGGAACACAAGGTCTGACCAGCGCGCTAGGCTAACCTGTGGGTCAGACATCAGGTAAGTCATGTCAATCAGACCGCATCTTCAATCCCTTCATCTTAGTTATTAATTCGTTTATCCACCAGCTGTACATCGTGCAATGTGGTTTAAAACCTAGCGGACCTGTTGCAGCGTATGTGGATTAGCCCGCATGCAGGGGCATCTCCTTGATGAAACTGAAGCTAAAACTGCTTTGTGTAATATTCTTGTGCAATGCTGTGTTGTGTTATGTAAGGTCCCATAAATACTGTGTCATGTCCTGCCATAAGGTCCCATAAATACTGTGTTATGTCTGTGATGAGATATATGATGAGTGGTAGGTGGATCCTCTAGGGGAAGGACTTGGAATAATTTCTCGATGAGAATTATCTTAACATTTCACCTACACCCTCTCTCCTACTAGTGGTGGAAGGAGCAACTTTCCAGTACTAGTCAGCAAAGAAATTTTTATTTTGTTCAGGGTCTTGTTAAGATGCTGAAGAGTGGCTCTGAGATAATTTTCCTTAGGCCTGTACTCTTAGAAGTACTTGTAGCTCCGAGATACAGAATTGCAGAGAGAAGTTCAAACATTCAACATTTGATTGAACAACAGAGAACTGACACAAGTTAAGTGCAATTTCACACATCAACTTTACTTGCTTACACATAGGTAAGTATTTGCATGTCACTTCAGTAGGCTAGATTTTAGTTCTCATTGAACCACAACAATGAAGGGCCCTTCCTCACTCCTACTTTACTTGCTTACACTCAGTGCAGCAGCTTAAGTTGGCATACAGTGGGCCTGTCTAAGTTACACTGAATGCATCTGGTTAAGATACATCCACTTCGCTTGCATACACCCAGTGCAGTAGCCAAAGTGATACTCATGGACAGTTTCTCACTGTTTCATCATAAAGTGAGGGTAAGGGTCTGATGGGTTTGGGTCCAGGTGGTTAGCTAACTTAGCTTATATTGGAGAGGGTAGTTGATCTCTCCTGTGGCTGGTGACTGCTCCTCTTGGGTAGATTGGTTGTCTGGTGTCACCCCGGTTTAAAGGGTAGCCATGGTTTCTGGTGTTCCCCCAGCTTTTGGCATAGTCCCAGAGTAGGGTTCAGCTATACTGTGTAGCGTGACCAGGATCCCAGTTCTGCGATAAAGAGAACTTGGTCTGTAGGTGAGAATCTGATGGCTGGTTTGTCGAGTGCACGCATTTACCCTTTTTCTCTTTCTTTCAGAAGAGGTGTGAGACTCAGCCAGCAAAGTTTTCTCTATGGTAGAGTTTCTGCTATAACCATTAATCTCCACTTTTGTTGAAAGGCTAAGTTAAGCTTACAAAAGGGTAGGAGACAGTAATACAATGTTACACAGTTTCAGTCAAACTACTCTTCCATGTTTCTTATGAATTAAATCACATTGACTTGGGCTACTCTTAGTCGAAGAACACATGTGGTGTAGACAGTCATACACTACAAATCCTTCCAACAATCACCAGTATTTACTAAATCAGCTTAGCAGTTTTTAACCTAGCACAGGCATACTGTTTTTCTGATCAAAATTAATCATTGAATTATTATCTTAACAGACAGAACTGCAGACTGGCAAAAGTCAGGGTGAACACAAAGAATAGTGGTCAGATTGTTAGTAAAGAATCATAACCACATGGAGAGAGAGCTCTTGCCATATGATGGCAAGTAAACTACTACACAGAATAATCATTCATCAGTTTGATAAATGTCACCAAGTATTTGTACAAAGTTACCATGTTAATCCACACGGCAGACATAAAATCGATACATAGATTCGAAAAATGTAAAACAGAGTTCCAACTCACTTTTCCTGGGAATGAACCAGTGAATGACTTGAGACCAAGGAGGGTACCCGGAGTTTACCAGGCCATCTCTAGTCATCCCTTTGTCTTTCACTGTTCTGATCTAGTCAGTCCTGAGGGGTCAGTAAAGTTGTGACCCTATGTATCTGGTATATGTATTCTAACCTGCCAAATCAGGTTTCTGATCTAGCTGACAAAATGTCAGTCACACACTAGAAGTGAAGAGGGGGGGGGGGGGGGAAACACAGTGACATAATTACATAATTTACCCAAGGTGTGCGGTACACATGAAAGAAAGGAGGGAGGGGAGGTGGTGGTGGCGGTGGTGGAGTGAGCGGCATCATGCCTTTGTGTCATGGGATAGAAGGGGGGGGGGGGGGGGGGGAAGATAGCGTGGGGGGTGAAGGGGGGGGGGGGAGATGGGCATTGTCACACTGCAATGGAAATTTACTGCCTCGTAGGTCGCCAGTGTGGGGAAGGAGAGTTGAGAGGGGAGGGAGGTGGGCCAGGATGAGTCGGTCGGCTACACTGTTCTAAGAGAGAGAGAGACAAGACAAGACAAGACAAGACAATGTTTTATGTCATAGCATTACAGCCTTAAGACAAGGGGTGAACATGAACAATTGTATGCACATATCAATATTATTTACTGATTTCACACATGCATAAAACTAACACGCACACACAAACCGCGCGCCACAAACAAGCACACACACACACACACACACACACACACACACACACACACACACACACACACACACAAACACAAACACACACACACACACACACACACACACACACACACACACACAACATTGATACAGGATCATCTTGAATAGTTATTTTTTTTAAGTTAAATGTTATCGCACATTAATTCTGACTTACTCTTTCTTATCTTCATTGCCAGTGCTATAAATTTAGCAACAGATTTAATAACAGTTTCATTACTACTGGAAAGGATTTTTATAACTTTGTTCTGATCGGGAATGTTGGGGAAGGATTCCAGTATGGCACATTTTTTACGGATATCATCATAAGTGGTACAGTAAAATAAAACATGAGTTTCATTTTCGAATCCATTTCCACATGATGGGCAATTAATATTTGTTTGGTCATTTCGGAACCACTGAATACAGTTTTTAAGGCCACAAACTCTGAGTCGAAATCTTGAGAAGCTGTCTCTATGCCACTTATTAGTAACACATGACAAATATTTTTCAGACTCAAAGACATTTTTGAAAGAATGAAACCATCTATATTTATCATTATCCTCCAACTCAGAATGCCAGTTCTGTTTAAAGCAGGAAATAAGCGTATCTTTCAACTCTAGAATAAAAGCAGATTCACACCCAACACCTTGACTCAACCAAACTATGCCATACCCATTTTCCGTCAAAACTTTTTGTACTTTTGATGCCCAATTAAAGTGACCAGATTCATGCTGCCTTAACAGCATTTCATAAGCCTGTCTACATATTCTTGACATAGGCAGTGACATGAGTTTTAACCAGTATTTGATACACTTTATTGATGTCCTAAGATACAGTGGGTATCTTCCGGTTTCCCCAAACACCAGATTGTTTGAGGCATGCAGGGGGACATTTAGGAATCTTTTTATAGCAAAGGTGTGTACAGTTTCGATTTGTCTACAATCATTTTCTAGACCCCAGACTTCAGCTGCATATGTTAAGATAGGTTCAATTTGCGAATCAAAGAGTTTCCAGAACAAACGTGCATCTATTGATCTCAGTTTTTTCAGAGACTTTATGATTTCTATAACTCCTTTTTTCCCTTTTCTACAGGGTTCCGACAGAGCAGAACTTACACTTAATTTTGTCGTAAAGAGCATGCCCAAGTATTTATAAGAATTCGTTACTTTAACCACTTCATTCCCATAGTACCACTTTTCCATAGAGGCTAAATGTCCCCCCTTCCTAAAAATCATTACGTTTGTCTTTTCAAGGTTAACAGTTAAAGCCAAACGGTCAGCTTCTCTTTTTAAACAGTTCAGTTGATTTTGAAGTCCAATGACTGTATCAGACAACAGAACAACATCATCCGCAAATAACAATAGAAATATTTCAGTAGCACCAGGGATTAACTGAATACCATGTTTTCCGCTTTTTGACAAATCAGTAGCCAGTTCATTTATAAAGAAAGAAAATAATTGGGGACTCAGCAGACAGCCTTGTTTCACACCTCTGGGACATTCAAAGCAATCAGAATAATTACACTTGTCACGCACACATGCCAAAACATTATCGTATATGCTTCTAAGGGCATTATACAGTTTACCTTTAACACCATTTTTCCTCATAATTGCCCAAAGCACATTTCTGTTTACTGAATCAAATGCCTTTCTAAAATCGACAAAAGCAACATATAGTTTAGCTTTTTTTTGCAAAAACTTTTCAACAATTGCATACAATGTGAAAATATGATCGACAGTACTGTACCCTGCTCTAAAACCTGCTTGCTCTTCAATGATCTTGCTTTCTTGTTCTGCCCATTCCGTTATTCTTTTATTTAGTATATGTGTATAAACTTTACTAACAACACTTGTTAGGGCAATACCACGATAATTGTCTGGCTGGTTTACGTCTCCTTTCTTATGCAAAGGTACAATAATAGATTTAGACCATTCAATAGGAAAGACTCCCAAATCAAACAGCTTATTAAAGTAAACAACGAGGAAATCAACAACTGAGGCGTCAGCATGTTTTAACATTTCAGTAACGATTTTGTCTGGGCCTGCGCTTTTCCCGGCTTTGAGTTTACCTATACTGGCGAAAACCTCCTGCCTGGAAATAGGGCTATTAAACATTATGTCTGATGTGTTATCATTAGTATCTTCCATGACGTCAATTTCCCCAGTCTGTTCCTCGCAATTTGTTTCATTGAATACACTAAAGAAGTGTTTGTACCATTGTTCTGAAGTGATTGTATTATAAATAGCCGATTTTCTGTTCACTGATCGAATTGTTTGCCAAAACAGCTTAGGATCGTTAATGGACTGCTGCAATTTTTCTAATCTCGCTTGGTCAAAATCATTTTTCTTTTTGTTAAGTAAATATTTATATTCTTTCCTTTCTTTAACATATGCTTCTTTCTTTTCATGGTTATATTTCTTTAACCGTTTAAATGTCCTTAACGATTGTCTTACCTTTCTCTTTTTCTTCTCACATTCGTCATCAAACCAGCTGCTTTTCTTTTTACCTGTTCCTACTTTTCTGATCATGCACGCAGCAGCGCTGCACAGTGAACTTGTAAATGTTACAATAGAACTGTTAATGTCTGTATCGAGTTCCGTATAAGCATTCTGTAGGCATTGTTTAAAGTGTACAGACTGTTGTTCTTCTTCGTACTGAAATGCATAGTCTTCAGACCATATGATGCGATTTTCAGTACTACCATTTTCATCATTACAATCTCTATTGCTATCACTTTCCGTACAAACATTCTTCCATTTGAATTCCACAGGTAAATGCCATGAGTCAATTCTATCGCTGACGTATAAATCACAAGACTGTGTTAAAAACATATCTTCTGAGATGACTACATAATCTATCACACTGCAGCCATGCGGCGAAACATACGTGAACTCACCATTAGAATCACTAGGGCATAAACCATTGACTATGATGCAATTTAACTGAAAACACATATTTAATAAGGATCTGCCAAAATTATTGCTATTAACATCTTTTGATTTCCTCTTCAACCCCCAATCACAATGTTTTCATCCATGACGTCGTAATCAGAATTGGGAGAATAATTCAACATTGATTCGAGTCTAGTTTGATCACAAGCTGTTCTGGCATTAAGGTCACCAACTATCATAACATGAAAATCATGATTTTCTGTAATCTGTAGAATACTTTCCTCCAAAATAACAATACCGTCTTTAATTTCCATTTGGTCATACAACGGTCCATTTTCTGGAACAACATAACAACCAAGTAAAAGAACATCTTTATCCTGGTTGAACACAGATTTGTCAACTCTAACAGCAACAGTATTGCAACAGTTTAACTCGACCCTCGACACAAAGCTATCTAATGACTTTCTAAATAGGAGCAAAACACCGCCTGAATTTCGACCATGTCGAGATAATTTTCTGGCTGGGGCAACAAACTTGACATGATCATGAAAAACACCATTAAAGTCAAAGGTATTATCCACAAAAGTTTCAGTTAGACAAACAATATCAAAAGAAGAAACATAATTCATGAATGACATATCACTTAATTTAGAGTGCAGGTTTTCTACATTATATACAAGGAAAGTCAGTTCATCAAGATGACCCTGCCTGTCCTATGGGTTAGTCCGTGTTGATCGCCGGGGCTTGGTGGGGTTGTTGCCGGGACACTTGTTGACAGGGGAGGACTGGCTGGAACGGAGCTGAGTCACGTTTACTCCAGTGTGTCGACTGCCACCATTTCTGTTGTCACTGTGGCCACTACGCACATTGCTCTCACCACCAGCACGGGCACTGCTGTTACCGCAACGCGGTCTGTCGTTAACACCACGAGTACCACTGACACCACCACAAGCACCACCACCACCACCACCACGAGCACCACTGACACTGCCACGAGCACTACTGACACCACCACGTGCAGTGCTCTCACCACCACGTGCAGTGCTCTCACCACCACGTGCACTGCCGTATCCACCACGTGCACTACCGTATCCATCGCGTGTACTGCCGTATCCACCATGTGCACTGCCATATCCACCTCGCGCGCTGTCACGTCGACTATCCCTGTTGGAGCGAGGAGAATCTTCACCTCGCCGATGACCTCCGCTGATGTCGTGACCTGCGCCCTCATGACCTCCGCGACGTGATGCGTTGTACTTGGGCTGTTCCGTGGCCGGGTTGTTGGTTGACGTATCTCCGGCACCGGCGTCGTCGTTTGTTGCTGCTGCTACTTCAGCGTAAGTCCTGGGATCAGGCCTTGGCACCACCATCAGCTTTCCTCGCCTGAAGAATGCGACCTTCCCCTCCTTCTTCGCCTCCGCAACAATGCCGGCCTGCTTCCTGGTGAGGTCATTGGCCACCCTCACACCTTGCCCCTCCAACCTGGCTCGGTACTCCCGGTTCGTGATGACTGCCATCTTGTCCCTCCACCGACTGAATTTGACAATCATGGGCTTTGGCTGGCCATTTCTGCTTTCGCCCACTCGATGAGCTCGTGCAATGTCGTCTGCTGTCCATTCCTTCGGTGCTTCCACACTGTTCAGTGTGTCAACAACCAGTCTGGCACAGGAGTCATAGCTCTCGAATTGTTCTGTCTGTGGCACACCAAACAAGCGTAGATTATCCCTTCTGGAGAAAGCTTCCAGAACATCACAGTGTTCTTTCAGACCACCTATCTCGGTTTTCATAGTTTCTATTTCAGAAAACAACGTGGAAAGATTGTCCTCGTTCTGTTTGCTGGCGCAGAAAAGTTCGTCAACATCTTCTTGGGTATCCTTCACGGACGAAGACAAGCGCTCATTCTCTTCCTCCAGCCTGTCACAGCGCCTCCCTATGTCATCACACTTCGTTCTGACATACGAAATGTCCGTTTTGATGGAACCGAGATCTTTCCGCAGGAGTGACATATCATTAGAAAGAGACTGGGACTGTTCACGCTGTAAGCGCATTGCTTCCAGTAACTGCTTTGCGAAATCGGGTAGAAAACCCGAATCAGCTGTACAATCGATGGAAGGGGGACGAGCGGAAGTCTTGTCAGTGTCACTGCTGCCATTCACACTGTCACTTTCTGTGCTAATGCCCTGTTGGTGAACGGCATCCCTATCTACAGGGCCAGGGTTCACCTCAACGTCACCACAGCACAAGAAATAGGCAACCACAAACACGAAAAGAAGTAGCTCCACTCGGTTTCGCACAGTGATAACCCTGATGCGCATTTTCACGACCAACTGAATTCGCTTGGCCATGAAGCTGTGGTAAGTGGGCAGAAACAGGCCACAGGCAGCGCGGAAACACAGAGAGTTCACAGGCATGGTCACAGTTTTAGTCACAAATTTTACATCACTGTGATCAGCACACTTTCACCAGTTCAGTGTGATTGAAAGTGACTTGATTTTTCCAATAATTAACGTAGTAATTAGACAATAATCCTCCGCAACTCGAGAGCGTTCCAAAAACACGTCTTCTCTGCGCTGTGAAATCAGCTCACCCCCGAGAGAGAGAGAGAGAGAGAGAGAGAGAGAGAGAGAGAGAGAGAGAGAGAAAGTGGGGGTTGAGAGGGGAGAGTGGGCATAGATTTGAAATCTATTCTTTGGTTTGGGGGTTGAGTGGGACCGATCCGATCGTTTTGTCAAGCGTTGTCAAGCGTTTCGTTACAATGTCCTGCCATAAGGCCCAATAAATACTGTGTCATGTCCTGTCATAATGTCCCATAAATACTGTTATGTCCTGGCATAAGGTCCCAGTGAATACTGTGTCATGTCCTGCCATAAGGTCCCATAAATACTGTGTCATGTCCTGCCATAAGGTCCCATAAATACCGTGTCATGACCTGCCATAAGGTCCCATAAATACTGTGTCATGTCCTGCCATAAGGTCCCATAAATACTGTGTCATGTCCTGCCATACTGCATTTTTCTTGTACTCAGTTGTGATAGGTCGCGTGTTACAATGCTGAGCTTTGTCATGTCATTATGCAATGTTATTATTCAGTTGTGATTGGTCACGTCCTGTGACAATGCTGAGCTTTGTCATGTCATTATACAATCCTGTTACAATGCTAAGCTTTGTCGTGTCATTATGTAATGCTATTACTCAGTTTTGAATCATCACGTACTGTTACAATGCTGAGCTTTGTCGTGTCATTATGCAATGCTGTGTACTGACTTGCCACGACGGTGTACTGTGTTATATTCCTCTGCAATGTTCTGTCGTGTGATGTTCTCGTACAATGCTCATATCTCTGTACATCACTGTGTTGTGTAATCATCTGGTAAAATGTGTGCTGTTATGTCCATGTACTATGCTGCATACAAAGCTTGTACAATATTGTAGTTTGTGACGTCTTAATAAATGCTGAGCTGTACATGTCTTTGTACAATGTTGTGTTATGCAATGCCTTTGTGCAATGCTTTGCTGTGTAATGTCCTTGTACAATGCTGTGTTGTGTAATGCCTGTGAAATGTTTTGGATTGTAATGTCCTTGTACAATGATGTATTGTGTAATGTCTGTGTGATGTTTGGTGTGTAATGTCCTTGTACAATGCTGTGCTGTGTAAAGTTTGTGTGATGTGTTGGTGAGTAATGTCCTTGTACAATGCTTTATTGTATAATGCCAGTGTAATGCTTTGCAGTGTAATGTCGTTGTACAATGCTGTATTGTGTAATGTCTGTGCACTGGAGTAATGTGCTTGTACAAAGCTGTGTTTTGTAATGTCCTGGCGTAATGTTGTGTTGTGTACTGTTCTTGTGCAATGCTGTATTCTGTAATGTTATGTGGTGTGAAATATAGTGTATATCGCTGTGTTGTGCCGCGTGCATGGTGATCTCAATCTCACTCTCAGGCTTGCAGTGTGCACACAGCAAAGAGACCAGTAGGTGTACTGTTTCATTGCTTTATTTGGCCACAAGACAGGCACGAGAATTCAGTGTCAACACATACTGCATGCTATCTAAACATACTTCTGCCTCTGTGTGTGTGTGTGTGTGTGTGTGTGTGTGTGTGTGTGTGTGTGTGTGTGTGTGTGTGTATGTGTGTGTGTGTGTGTGTGTGTGTGTGTGTGTGTGTGTGTGTGTGTGTGTGCGCATGCACGTTTTGTGTGTGTGTGTGTGTGTGGTGTGTGTGTGTGTTGTGTGTGTGTGTGTGTGTGTGTGTGTGTGTGTGTGTGTGTGTGTGTTTGTGTGTATGTGTGTGTGTGTGTGAAAAATCAAACCAGTCAAGTATGACACATCATATGAGGAAAAATGATGACATCTATATCATTACGTCATATCACAGAAGAGCAATCAATGATGACACTTACATCGTATTGTAAAGAATCAATAATCATCCAAAATATGACCTTTTCATCATAATGTGAAAATACATCATCAATGAAAGATGACAGTTACGTCATTCAATGAACTCTCAAGCGGTCAGTTATGACATCCATCACATCACCTAGAATCAGTTCATCAGCCACACATGACACTGACGTCATATCATGCAGAATCAGTTTCATCAACCACACATGACACTGACGTCATATCATGCAGAATCAGTTCATCAGCCACACATGACACTGATGTCATATGCAGAATCAGTTCTTCAGCCACACATGACACTGACGTCATATCGTGCAGAATCAGTTCATGAGCCACACATGACACTGATGTCATATCATGCAGAATCAGTTCATCAGCCACACATGACACTGACGTCATATGCAGAATCAGTTCATGAGCCACACATGACACTGACGTCACATCATGCAGAATCAGTTCATCAGCACACACATGACACTGACGTCATATCATGCAGAATCAGTTCATCAGCCACACATGACACTGACGTCATATGCAGAATCAGTTCATGAGCCACACATGACACTGACGTCATATCATGCAGAATCAGTTCATCAGGCACACTTGACACTGACGTCATGTCATGCAGAATCATTTCATCAACCATACTTGACACTGACATCATACCATGCAGTCACATCATGATTAATCAGTTCATCAGGCACACATGACACTGACGTCACATGATGAATCAGTTCATCAACCATACATGACACTGACGTCACATGATGAATCAGTTCATCAACCACACCTGGGGTATAGAGACAGACTGCACACATTTTTCTGAAACATGGGTATATAGACAGACTGCACACTTCTCTGTGAAACATGGGTATATAGACAGACTGCACACTTCTTTCTGAAACATGGGGTATAGAGACAGACTGCACACTTCTTTCTGAAACATGAGGTATAGAGACAGACTGCACACTTCTTTGTGAAACATGGGTATATAGACAGACTGCACACTTCTTTGTGAAACTTGGGATATAGAGACAGACTGCACACTTCTTTCTGAAACATGGGTTATATAGACAGACTGCTCAGTTCTTTCTGAAACATGGGGTATATAGACAGACTGCACACTTCTTTCTGAAACATGGTATATAGACAGACTGCACACTTCTTTCTGAAACATGGGATATAGAGACAGACTGCACACTTTTTTCTGAATCATGGGGTATATAGACAGATTGCACACTTCTTTCTGAATCATGGGGTATATAGACAGATTGCACACTTCTTTCTGAAACATGGGTATATAGACAGACTGCACACTTCTTTCTGAAACATGGGGTATATACTTAAGTTTCAAAACGAAGTGACTGAGAGCGGACAATGAAGCAAAATTTGAAATGAGAGGAGGTTAGTTACCGCCAAGGACACAGACAAACAGAATACAGGACTAGACACAATGCATTACGACCTCTTAGGTCTTCTTCAGGTGAAAACAAATCACATTTAGGACAATGACAAAGAACAAGAAACCACTTAGCTGCTTCTCCTGTCTACAGCTTTGAGCGTATGGTTCAAGTGCACTACAAAGCACGGCCATGTAACCGACAGGCAACTATCAGATCTGTATCACGTCCATCACATGTCCGCCTGCCCATCAGTGATGACATCAACACCCTCAACCCACGATGAGGGGACAGAATGTACATTATCACTGCCCTTCAGTGATGACATCAACACCCTCAACCCACGATGAGGGGATAGAATGTACATTATCACTGCCTTCAGTGATGACATCAACACCCTCAACCCACGATGAGGGGACAGAATGTACATTATCACTGCCTTCAGTGATGACATCAACACCCTCAACCCACGATGAGGGGACAGAATGTACATTATCACTGCCCTTCAGTGATGACATCAACACCCTCAACCCACGATGAGGGGACAGAATGTACATTATCACTACTTTGTCGTTATAGAGTCTTCACTGTCTTTTTGTTGTTGTTGTTGTTGTTCGTTTGTTTTTCTTTTTGGCTGAAAAAAAAAAAAACGAAACGAAAGAAACAGACTCGCTTAAAGTGATCTGGGACCAACTAGCGTTCCACGAACTGTACAACGTCCAGCCCATGGAAAAAAAGACGTAAGTGTCTGCATGATAGAAATCACAGACACTCACAGACAAAGAAATGTAGATCTGTGCTGATGTTAGGGACCACAGACACTCACAGACAAAGAGATGTTGATCTGTGCTTATCTTAAGGACCACAGACACTCACAGACACAGAGATGCTGAACTGTGCTGATGGTATGGATCATAGACTGTCTTAGACACAGAGGGGATGATTTGTGTTCATGTTGAAATCATAGACTGCCTCAGACACAGAGGAGATGATCTGTGTTTATGTTGAAATCATAGACTGTCTCAGACACAGAGGAGATGATTTGTGTTCAGGTTGAAATCATAGACTGTCTCAGACACAGAGGAGATGATTTGTGTTCAGGTTGAAAATCGCAGACTGTCTCAGACACAGAGGGGTTGATTTGTGTTCATGTTGAAAATCGCAGACTGTCTCAGACACAGAGGAGATGATTTGTGTTCATGTTGAAATCATAGACTGTCTCAGACACAGAGGAGATGATTTGTGTTCATGTTGAAAATCGCAGACTGTCAGACACAGAGGAGATGATTTGTGTTCATGTTGAAAATCGCAGACTGTCTAAGACACAGAGGAAATGATTTGTGTTTGTGTTGAAAATCGCAGACTGTCTCAGACACAGAGGGGATGGTTTGTGTTCAGGTTGAAAACCGCAGACTGTCTCAGACACAGAAGAGATGATTTGTCTTCATGTTGAAAATCACAGACTGTCTCAGACACAGAGGGGATGATTTGTGTTCATGTTGAAATTCGCAGACTCTCAGTCAAAGAAGAGACTTGGTCTGTGGTAATGTTAGAAATCAACGAATTCCTGGTCAGAGAAGATATCTGTCTTGGCAAAAAAAAAAAAAAAAAAAAATTATTCTTCTGTGTTGATATTAGAAAACAAAGACATCTCTGCTGAAGATGAGACCGTGGTCTGCATTGATTGAAAAATTGAAAGACTTTCAGACAAAGAAGTGCCGTTTAACTGTCTTGATAGTGGAAATAAAAAAAAATGTATGAGGAAAAAGAAAGAAAAAGAAAGAAAGAAGGAAAATGGTGTGTTTGTTGCTGCTGTAAATGGCAGTCTGTGTGGGCCAAGGAACAGACAGTGGTCTGTGTCAACGTGAGGAATCTCCACCAGTCAGCTGGCTTCACACCTCAGATATCAGCCCACCGATAATGACAGGCACAGGATGAACAAAGAACATGGAAACTAATGCCTCTAACAACAACAACAACAACAACTACAACAACGACAACAACAACATGAACAATAACACGCATGCACACACACACACACACACACACACACACACACACACACACACACACACACACACACACGCACACACACACACACACACACACACACACACACACCAGTCCTCCAGTGAACTGTTTAAAGAGAGAGAGGGAGGGGAAATGAGGCAAAATGAAACGCTGCCAACATTGCAGTGTAGGCAGGGGAAAGTGGGCCTTGGCACACACCAACAGAACTGCAGGAAACTGGTCAGCTGTTCTTCACTGCGGTGCCCCAGTCTCTGCCAACAGAGGAATGGGAGAAGAGAGAGGAGTCACAGACACAAACAGCCTGCTATTGCTTACTCTGGCACTTAGCACTTCATGGACTAGCGCCAACACATTGCAGCTGGACACACGCTCCTTGGCTGCAGGCTGATAGGACAATGGACATTTGCCTGACCTGTCCTGGACAAGACCTTGCTCGGCATGATGGTGTCATGTCTGGCATGATAGATTCCAGTCAGCCCCTGCTTTCTCACAACTTGCTCACGACATTTTACTGCCTGCCTCCCCATTCGAAACTGTTGGCAACGAGGCAGACTGTGCGTTGTTTCTGCCGATCTCAGGCTGAGATTCCATCGACACAGCACCGGCACGGCACCGAAGCGACACCACTACGATAAAACATCGAGGAAAACAAAACAAAACAAAACAAAACAAAACTTACTGTCTGATTCCATTAACATGAAATGCCACCGGCACAACACTGAAGCGACACCGTTGCGACAAAACATCGACAAACACAACAACGACAAAAACAACAACAACAACAACAACAGCAAGAACAACAACAACAACAAAACTTACTGTCTGAATCCATTAACACGAAACGCCACCGGCACGACACCGACACAAGAAGGACACTGTCACAAAATGCAGTTGGGTCCAAGGCGATTCGCGCCGGATCGTTCAGTGTCCAGGGGCGATTCCTGCCGGTCATTCAGTGTCCAGGGGCGATTCCTGCTGGGTCGTTCAGTGTCCAAGGGGCGATTCGCGCCGGGTCATTCAGTGTCCAGGGGGCGATTCCTGCGGGTCGTTCAGTGTCCAGGGGCGATTCACGCCAGGTCATTCAGGGTCCAAGGGGGCGATTCGCGCCAGGTCGTTCAGTGTCCAGAGGGCGATTCCTGCCGGGTCGTTCAGTGTCCAAGGGGACGATTCTGCCAGGTCGTTCAGTGTCCAGGGGCGATTCGCGCCGGGTCGTTCAGTGTCCAGGGGGCGATTCCTGCCAGGTCGTTCAGTGTCCAGGGGGATTCTTGCCGGGCCGTTCAGTGTCCAGGGGGCGATTCCGCCGGGTCGTTCAGTGTCCAAGGGGCGATTCCTGCCGGGTCGTTCAGTGTCCAGGGGGCGATTCACGCTGGGTCGTTCAGTGTCCAAGGGGCGATTCCTGCCGGGTCGTTCAGTGTCCAGGGGGCGATTCGCCCGGGTCGTTCAGTGTCCAAGGGGCGATTCCTGCCGGGTCGTTCAGTGTCCAGGGGGCGATTCACGCTGGGTTGTTCAGTGTCCAAGGGGCGATTCCTGCCGGGTCGTTCAGTGTCCAGGGGGCGATTCCTGCCGGGTCGTTCAGTGTCCAGGGGCGATTCGCGCCGGTTGTCGTTCAGTGTCCAGGGGCGATTCGCGCCGGGTCGTTCAGTGTCCAAGGGGGCGATTCCTGCCAGGTCGTTCAGTGTCCAAGGGCGCGATTCCTGCCGGGTCGTTCAGTGTCCAAGGGGCGATTCCTGCCGGGTCATTCAGTGTCCAGGGGCGATTCTTGCCGGGTCATTCAGTGTCCAGGGGGCGATTCTTGCCGGGTCGTTCAGTGTCCATGGGGCGATTCGTGCCATGTCGTTCAGTGTCCAGGGGGCGATTCGTGCCTTGTCGTTCAGTGTCCAAGGGGCGATTCGTGCCTTGCTGTTCAGTGTCCAAGGGGCGATTCGCGCCGGGTCGTTCAATGTCCATGGGGCGATTCGTGCCATGTTGTTCAGTGTCCAAGGGGCGATTCGTGCCATGTCGTTCAGTGTCCAAGGGGCGATTCGTGCCATGTCGTTCAGTGTCCAAGGGGCGATTCGTGCCATGTCGTTCAGTTCGGACTACCACAGACAGCGGCCTCCACCTACGTTCTTGCTTGTGTGCGCTCACTTCCGGTGCTGTGCCATGCATCCATGGCAGAGCGTTGGTCTTGGAACATCTCATGGACCTCTTTCTTTCTTCCTCCTTTTCTTTTCTTTTTGTACTCCCAGTTCTTATAGAACAGGGAGTACTTTAGAATGGGAACGAAGAAATGCTGTCTGTGTGTCTGTGTGTGTGTGTGTGTGTGTGTGTGTGTGTGTCTGTGTGTCCGTGGTCAAAATGTGTTCCACTCGCTCCAGACAAAACTACTGGACCAATCTTTCTGACAATTTGTAGGTATGTTCAATATGGGCCACGGATGATGCCCGATGTTTTAGTTTACCGTTATAGCCGTTACTAACGGCTGTAACGGCCCGTAACGGTTTTTCTTCTTTACGGAATATCTCAGAAAGTACGTGGCCGATCTTTGTAAAAATGAGCAGGTACATTCATTATGGGTCACGGATGATGCCTGACGTTTTAGTTTACCCCGTTATAGCCGTTACTAACGGCTGTAACGGCCTGTAACGGTTTTTCTTCTTTATGGAATATCTCAGAAAGTACGTGGCCGATCTTTCTGAAAATTTGTAGGTATGTTCATTATGGGTCACGAGTAATGCCCGATGTTTAGTTAACTGTTATAGCCGTTACTAACGGCTGTAACGGCCTGTAACGGTTTTTCTTCTTTATGGAATACCTCAAAAAGTACTTGGCCGACCTTTATGAAAATTAGCAGGTATGTTCATTTTAGTTTACCCCGTTATAACCGTTACTAACGGCTGTAACGGCCTGTAACGGTTTTTCTTCTTTATGGAATATCTCCGAAAGTACGTGGCCGATCTTTCTGAAAATGTGTAGGTATGTTCATTATGGGCCACGGATGATGCCCGATGTTTTAGTTTACCTTTATAGCCGTTACTAACGGCTGTAACGGCCTGTAACGGTTTTTCTTCTTTATAGCATATCTCAGAAAATACCTGGCCGATCTTTGTGAAAATTAGCAGGTGTGTTCATTATGGGTCACGGATGATGCCTGATGTTTTAGTTTACCCCGTTATAGCCGTTACTAACGGCTGTAACGGCCTGTAACGGTTTTTTTTATTCTGTATGGAATATCTCCGAAAGTACTTGGCCGATCTTTCTGAAAATTTGTAGGTATGTTCACTATGGGTCATGGATGATGCCCGATGTTTTATTTGACCAGAATAGCCGTTACTATCGGTTATAACGGCCCAAAACGGTTTTTCTTCTTTATGGAATATCTAAGAAAGTACTTGGCCGATTTATAAGTGGTATGGATAATCTTGTGACAAATCGGAGCCTCTTTCCATATGTAAGTGATGTAACGCTAAAAATCGATTAAACAAGTTAAAAACCGTTATTTTGCCGTTATTTCTTATATGTAGGTGGATTTTTAATGAAATTTGGTATACTGAAAGGTTATCACACACAAATGGCACTTATATATAGTGTTTCACAATTCGACCGTTAGAAACCGTTATTCTTGACATATTGTCCAATTTGGATGAAGTTCGGTATGTACATAGGCTTTAGCTCAGTGATGACTAAAATACCAGTTTCAAAAGTGTACATGGGTTATATAACCGTTAAAACCGTTATTTTGCCGTTATTTTTTTTACATATTGGTGGATTTGAATGAAATTTAGTATACAGAACGGTTGTCAAACAGAAATGGCACTTCCATATAGTGTTTCAAAATTTGACCGTTAAAAACCGTTATTCTTGACATATTGTCCGATCTGTATGAAATTTGGTAGGTACATAGGCTTTAGCCCAGTGAGGACTAAAGTACCAGTTTCAAAAGTGCACATCGGTTAAATAACCGTAAAAACCGTTATTTTGCCGTTATTTATCTCAGAAAGTACTTGGCCGATTTATAAGCGATTTGGAAAACTGGGAGTACGTTTATAGGCTTTGCATCTTTTCTTTTTCTTTTTGTACTCCCAGTTCTTATAGAACAGGGAGTACTTTAGAATGGGAACGAAGAAATGCTGTGTGTGTGTGTGTGTGTGTGTGTGTGTGTTGTGTGTGTGTGTGTGTGTGTGTGTGTGTGTGTGTGTTGTGTGGTCCGTGGTCAAAATGTGTTCCACTCGCTCCAGACAAAACTACTGGACCGATCTTTCTGAAAATTTGTAGGTATGTTCATTATGGGCTACGGATGATGCCCGATGTTTTAGTTTACCGTTATAGCCGTTACTGACGGCTGTAACGGCCTGTAACGGTTTTTCTTCTTTATGGAATATCTCAGAAAGTACTTGGCCGATCTTTGTAAAAATGAGCAGATACATTCATTATAGGTCACGGATGATGCCTGATGTTTTAGTTTACCCCGTTATAGCCGTTACTAACGGCTGTAACGGCCTGTAACGGTTTTTCTTCCTTATGGAATATCTCCGACAGTACTTGGCCGATCTTTCTGAAAATTTGTAGGTATGTCCATTATGGGTCACGAATAATGCCCGATGTTTTAGTAAACCGTTATAGCCGTTACTAACGGCTGTAACGGCCTGTAACGGTTTCTCTTCTTTATGGAATATCTCAGAAAGTACCCGGCCGACCTTTATGAAAATAGCAGGTATGTTCATTATGGGTCACAGATGATGCCCGATGTTTTAGTTTACCCCGTTATAGCCGTTACTAACGGCTGTAACGGCCTGTAACGGTTTTTCTTCCTTATGGAATATCTCCGAACGTACTTGGCCGATCTTTCTGAAAATGTGTAGGTATGTTCATTAATGGTCACGGATGATGCCCGATGTTTTAATTTCCCCGTTCTAACCGTTACTAACGGCTGTAACGGCCTGTAGCGGTTTATCTTCTTTATGGATTATCTCAGAAAGTACATGGCCGATCTTTCTGAAAATGTGTAGGTATGTTCATTATGGGCCACGGATGATGCCCAATGTTTTAGTTTACCGTTATAGCCGTTACTAACGGCTGTAACGGCCTGTAACGGTTTTTCTTCTTTATGGCATATCTCAGAAAGTACCTGGCCGATCTTTCTGAAAATTAGCAGGTATGTTCATTATGGGTCACGGATGATGCCTGATGTTTTAGTTTACCCCGTTATAGCCGTTACTAACGGCTGTAACAGCCTGTAACGGTTTTTATTCTTTATGGAATATCTCCGAAAATACTTGGCCCATCTTTCTGAAAATTTGTAGGTATGTTCACTATGGGTCATGGATGATGCCCGATGTTTTATTTGACCAGAATAGCCGTTACTATCGGTTATAACGGCCCAAAACGGTTTTTCTTCTTTATGAATATCTAAGAAAGTACTTGGCCGATTTATAAGCGGTTTGGATGATCTTGTGACAAATCAGAGCCTCTTTCCTTATGTAAGTGATGTAACGCTAAAAATCGATTAAACAAGTTAAAAACCGTTATTTTGCCGTTATTTATCACAGAAAGTACTTGGCCGATTTATAAGCGATTTGGAAAACTGGGAGTACGTTTATATGCTTTGTATCTTGTTTTTTTTCTATGGATGATAGAGCTTTATTCATTCTTTCTCCTTTCCCCTCATATTTTCTATTGCCCCTGGCGTTGCAGGTTCTCTTGCCTCGGATTGATATACACACATTCTGCATCATTACAAAAACAAACGAACGAACAAACAAACATCACATAAACAAAGAAACAAATAATGATAATAATAACAACAACAAAACAACAATTATAATTCTTCTTCTTCGTCTTCTTCGTCTTCTTCTTCTTCTTCTTCTGCTTCTTCTTCTTCTTCTTCTTCTTCGTCTTCTTTCTTCTTCTTCTTCTTCTTATAATAATAATAATATAATAATAATAATAATAATAATAATAATAATAATAATAAATAATGCATGAACAAATAAACAGATAAATATGTGAATAAATTTCTAAGAGAATAAATAAATAGATGAATAAATAAATAAATAAATAAATAAATAAATAAATAAATAAATAAATAAATAAATAAATAGATACATAAATAAATGAATAATACTCATGTCAAGAAGCATAATGTCACATCAACGCAAATTGTGATGCATACTTTTGGGAGGGACATTCAAAATGGATACAGTTTTTTTTTTTTTTTTTTAAATTTTCAAAAATCAAATGAATACATGTGAACTGTAGACAAAAGCCTGTCACTCAAGGTACGTAGCAGCGAATGTTGTGCAAGTGTAACACACCCTGCTTCAGGGCTGGTAGCGCTTTACAAATAAATGAATGTATCATTTCGCTTGCATGAGGGGTGAATGTCTACACAATCTAATTAAAACTCGTGTAAATCTGTACAATTTCCTTACGTCTAGCGTTCTGATCACATTCCCAGTGAATGTGTTTTCGCACTTTAAACCGTATCCCACAAATGTATGTATGCATACCATTCTCTGAAAAAAGAAGACCCTTTCAAAGTGCAATATCTCTCTCTCTCTCTCTCTCTCTCTCTCTCTCCTCTCTCTCTCTCTCTCTCTCTCTCTCTCTCTCTCATACACACACAAACACACACACACACACACACACACACACACACACACACACACACACACACACACAATCTCTCTCTCTCTCTCTCCTTCGCTCTGTCTGTCTGTCTGTCTGCTTGTCTGTCTGTTCTGTCTGTTGTCTGTCGTCTCTCTTTCTCTCTCTCTTCTTCTCTCTTCACATCCACTCTCACATACACACACACACACACACACACACAACACACACACACACACACACCACACACACACACACACACATACACGGAGGCACACACGCACGCACACATACACGCATGCACGCACACACGCACACACACGCACGCACGCACGCACGCACGCACGCACGCACCACACACACACACACACACACACATGCACACACGCACGCACGCACACACACACGCGCGCGCACACACACACACACACACACACACACACACACACACACACACACACACACACACACACACACACACACACATTATTTACATTAAAATTGCAGAATAGATCAGAAATGATAATAGAAATTAGCAATTTGATTCATGATGTCTCTATACAAGGCACGACAATTACTTTCTGCTGGATACCGTCACACTGTTCGTTTTATTATAACGATAAAGTAGACAGAGCTGCAAAACAAGTTGCAAAATGTAGTTCAGTCTCTCAGATGATTTTTCCACTTTCCGCTCAAGAACAATATAGTATAGTGGATCATTTGCTTGGAACCATTTCCAGAATTCCTTTAAAAAGTCTCACAATAAGCTTATTTACACAGATTTTAGTATTGCAAAAGTTAAAACACACTGCCACATCAGCAGAAAGTTATCGTCCCTTATGTATAGGTGGAAAGTCGATGCTTTTACAACAAAATTTAAAAATGCCTTATGTGTTTCTGGACAGAACATCACAGCTGATCATATTCTCTCATGTGCCGCTATCAAACAATTTATACCCATGCTTTCTACATGTACAATTAGAAATATTTTTGATTCACGGTATTCACCTACGAATTCTTTCTTCCTTTATCAAAGAGTGCAATAAGTAAGTACTTATAGTTTCTTACATTTATTATCTCATACTTATGAGGTTACTTTTAAGTGAGTCAATCATTTACCTACTGCTAAATCTACATAAAATATACGAAAGGGCCATCTTCATCCGTCCCCTACCTCTCACTCTTCTCTCCTACACCAAAACCATTTGTAGTTTTCTGGCTTTATCACTAGGGTTTGCTTTGTTTGTTTGTTTGTTTTGGGGTTGATGAGGTGGTGTCTTTTTTTCCTCCGTCTAATATGACCTAGAGTGGACAGACGTTAAATTTGAAACACACACACACACACACACACACACACACACACACACACACACACACACACACACACACACACTACACAAACACATACACATACACACAGAGAGACAAGAAGTAGTCTAAGGGAAGTAACTGTAGCAGTTAAACACGCTAAAAAAGACTTGCTGTTCCCCCCCCCCCCCCGCCCCCTTCCGTGGATCTCTCTGTGATAGATAGTTCTGTGGACATGTACTTGTTGTCTTTAGATGACAGCTATGTTGACATGTATTTGTTGTCTTTAGATGACAGCTATGTTGACATGTACTTGTTGTCTTTAGATGACAGCTCTGTGGACATGCACTTGTCTTTAGATGACAGCTGTGTGGACATGTACTTGTTGTCTTTAGATGACAGCTGTGTGGACATGTATTTGTTGTCTTTAGATGACAGCTATGTTGACATGTACTTGTTGTCTTTAGATGACAGCTCTGTGGACATGTGTTTGTTGTCTTTAGATGACAGCTGTGTGGACATGTATTTGTTGTCTTTAGATGACAGCTATGTTGACATGTAGAGAACTATAAAATAGGCATTCTGGCTCACCCGGCTCCGCTGTTGCTCCGCCGGCTTACCCAGAATGCCTATTTTATAGTTCTCTAATAGTAAACACTTTACAAACATACATAATGTGTAGGATTATCTGTTTTTAATACTAATTTACTAAACTTTTCAGATTTTAATTTTTGCTTAATCCTATGTTTTTCCTGATCATTTTCAATAACATCATTTTCACGCATACATTTATCAAATGCGTCTCTATCTTTCATGTGAAATAAAACCACTGTCTTTAATTGCTCTCTAAAGTCTTTTAAAACTGAGTTATATTTTTGACATAGAATCCACACACTTATCCCAGCATGTCTTCCACTGAAAGCTAGTTTTGACAAAGTGTTTCTCTTTTTAACTATGTCTCTTTCTGCCGAACAGTCATCTATAATAAATAGTGTCTGCGTTCCCTCAAACAATTTATAAAAGTGTTCTAAACACTCACTCAGCTTATTGCTGGGATCAATCAAATATATATTATCATCCGTCCATATAAACCTTCTATCATTATATGCTTTGTTCCATTTAAGTGTTGGGCAGAAAATTACTATATGATCAAAATTATAACGATAAACTGTTTGTAATAGGTCGAGGACAAATATTGTTTTTCCACAACCAGTCTGTCCACAAATCAATGAACAATGAGGGGTTTTTATCATAAAGTTTAACATCGGCATTGACACCAAAGTCGTCTGCTCCATAGTTTTATAACAGAATTTAATTTACACCAGTTAGTGTTGTTATCATACTATCCGTCAAAATTTGATCAGTACAATAAAATCTTATAAGGTCTAAATGTGTCAGATTAATCCAACTCAGTTTTGTCAGATTGTTTCTATTAAGACTAACATTGATTTTGTTGCTTGTTGTTACGACCTTAAAATTTTCACCATCGTGACGAACCACAACAGTAACTTTAAGATTGTCAACGTCTAAGTTTTGCCAGCTAATAAGAATTCCTTCCATAAGGTTGTCACTGACACCCACAGCTCCATTCCTCCCCACATCTTTTAAGACAGAAATTTCAAGTATTATTGTGAACGTGTCTCCTAATAACGTGCGTGGAAAGAACTGTACTTTTGTAGTAGCTTCCTTCAAAACTGATTCTCTTCTGTGGAGGATGTACTGTTTGCTCCCAAACTTCTTTATTTCGATCTCTTTCCGACTATTGTTCTCTGGCATAAGACTTACATGTAAAGGGCCAGAGTTCAATGCTTTTCTGAAACTTTTTTGACGGTCGAAAAATGTAAATGGGCTTACGAATTCAAATTTTATGTCCCATTCTAAATATGGTTCTAAGTGCCATTTGCTGTCAGTTTTTCGAACTATTTTATATTCATACTGACCCGCATTATTTGCTTCTACATTGCGTAGTTGTTCTAGTTTAGGAAACCTTTTGCTGTCGCTAACCTCTTTGCGTTTATAATAACCATCTTTAGTGTACTCAAAACCATACAAAGTGCCTATCTCACCGTTTTGTTCAAAGTCCTCAACGTCTGCAAGGTCTTTTAATTCTAAAGTTACACACCTCTCAGGCGCTAATGTAACTCCTGATTCTTCTGGTCCACGTGACATTTTTTAAAACAACGTATTATTTTATTTCTAAAACAATGTGCAGGTTATCACATTTCACGACTTTCCCTGTTTTATCTGTGATCTTTATATTAAATGATCTGACCCTCCCACAAGCTAATCTTTTAAACTGTAAATTAGGGAATTGTATAATTTCATAATCGCAATATGCAGCTTTCCCTGATGGAAGAGCTCTTAAAACAGTTGAGGGCCTTCCATCATATAAGTTTTCATCAGTGCTCAGCTCGTCCAAATGAACATAGAGTAATGAATGTAATGCAAGATCGAGCGGATATTCTCCCTCATAAGTAGTTTTGTCTGGTGTAACTATAAATCTATGAATGGCTCGATTGTCAGTTGCAAAGCCTAACATTTTAGCTAGCTCTCCATCAAAATAGTAACCTACTTCTTCTTCTTCAGGTTTGAATGTCAACATTATTTTCAAATTTGCATTGTTAAGTTTGAGAGTAATGTCGAAGTTACTCATTGCTTCTTTTAGCGAGCAAAACCCGTAATAACCATCAGGTATGGTTAACTGGCTAGCTAAGTCTCTATTTTCAAATTTTGTAATCTTATTATTCTCCTTGGATTTACTTATATTAAACCATACGACTTTGTAAAAAATTTCATGGAGTGCGACCCTTTGGGTTCCGCAGTTATTATCAATAGCATATTCTAAAAACGAAGGACTGTCTTGAGTTGTTATTGTTACAAACATTTTTAAAACAAATTTAAAAATGAGTGCATTCAAATATACTAATGCAAAATATTCTGTTGGACCGCACTACAATCTTAAAAATATAACAACTGACACCCTTGACATTTCTGTGACTCAGTCTGACGCCTTTCAAGTAAAGGTTAGTACTCCATTGAACAGATATCTTAACCCCCCTATTAAAAACGACTACATCCCGAAAGTGTGGTTTAGTCATCCGATGCAGTTTTATCAGAACCAGTTAAACTTTGCTGTGTTTTGCGCATCAACTGGGTGTGGAGTGTCGTATGCTGATCATTTAAATCATCCTGATCCTTTGGTGAGGTCAGTGTATAGATTTCATTTTTATTACACCTTCAGACGTATTTTATCTGAACTGCAAGCACCATTACCAAATGACAAAACGTTTAATCCATTCAGCAACAGAATAGATTACAAGGCTTTTGAAAGGATCTGTAACGAATTTGATATTGACCCAAAGACAGACTTTAGACAAAAGTTGGATCTTAATCATGGTTTAGGCACCCTTTATTTTTGGGGCGTGCACAGAAAGTATAACTATGATTGGAATCCTCCTTACACATCTTTCTCTTCAGGCACAACTGTTCACCTCGGGTCCATAGAGCAAGAGCATAAAACAGCATGGACAACATTTATTTTGGATACCTCTAAGGGCCTAACTAGAGCGGGAATAGAACGAATAAACGACTCCATTCGTACTTATGTTTGGTGTTTGCTAGGTTCGCAAGCACAAACGAGATCAAACATAATTGATCCTTCTACTGGCTTTGACGCCCAAAAACAGTATTTAGCAAATTTAGAGGATTCTATTAATTCTGCAATTGATTTGCCTTCAAGTATTAAAAGGTACCAAAATGTTTTGCAATACGCAAGATCGAAAGTAGACTTTGCTGTCGGCACTGGTTTATACATGCTGCCTTCTGACCTCAGACTTCAGATAGGAACAATAATAAACTATAATAATGAAATCCTTGTGGCTGGCAATGAAGAGAAGGTCGGAAAAAACGACATAAATTCTAAGCCAGCAATAGCAATAAAAAAAGAAGTCCCAATCCCCGTGGCCCCCTCTAAACCCCATCCAATCCCCGTGGCCTCAAAAAATAATGACCATGAATATGAAAAGACGGCACTTGTTATTGGATTAACTGCCCTAGGATTACTTGGTCTTTATCTTACTATAAAGTAACCCAACTATTAAGACAACTAATGTCCATAAGTGCTCAGCCATAAAACCAACTACTTTACTTGCGGCAGACAAAAGCCAGCTAACGATCCCTCCCATTATACCAGGCAAAGAATCTATTGCCTTACTGGCTAATTTTTTTAATAAACTTGCAAGATGATCAAGTTGTTTTTTTACCCATGATTTATCAGGTGGAGGAGATGGTGGCGGAGGCACTAACCCTTGCCCACCGCCGCCTGTAATAGCCAACACCAGTGTACTTATTGCAAATCCTAAGGCTGTTATAACACTTGCTAATGTGACACCTTGCTCTCTAAACAGTGTTCTTATTCGTTCTGCTAGTGTTGTGTCTTCATATAAAATTCTTTGGATAGTTTCTCTTATTCTGCTCACTTGAGTTCGTAATTGTTCTCGGTTAGTAGACAACACTTCTAGTCTTGCTGATCTCTCTTGTTCAAGATCTTTTAGTCTTTGTGTTATTCTTTCTTTAACACCAGGTCCTAAGTTGTGGTCATCAGCCTCAACTAGTTTTTCTTTTTCTCTTTTTATATGCTCATCTAGTTCACCCAGTTTTGCTAAATTGTTTGTTAATTCGCCTCTGATGCTTCTCAAAGCATGATCAAGGGCTATTATTTCTCTCATAGGTAGCGGCGGATCGTTTATAGTTTTTAATGCTGTTTCTTCTGAAAAACTGGTTTCTGCTTGTATTATTTCGTCTGCTGTTGGGCTTAAATCTTTAAGGGGTATGTTTTGAATTTGGTTTTCTGTTGGGAGTTTCTGTAGTGTGTTTTGAAGTTTAGCAACTGCTTCCCTATCTAATTTTGGTTTAGTAATGCCAAGGCGATTTTGATCGCGCACACTGAGTCTTTGTCTAATTGTACTCTTAGCTAAAAACTTTAATGGGTCTGGTTTAGTTGTAAGCTGAACAAGTTGCCCTTGGTCGTTTCTCACAGACAAATGGCCATCTTTTAATTCAAAATCAGGGTCTATAAATTCGGGAGGTTCTAGGCCTAAACTTTTGTAAAATGCTTCGGCCCTTTCTTCTGTTAATTCATGTCGCAATGAGCGCAATGGATGTGTCAAAGGTGTCATTTCACTCATGTCGTCTCCAGGATCAAAAACATCATAATCTTCTTCACCTTCAATGCCTGCCATGTTTTTAAATAATTAACTTTTTATTTTGTTTTATAAAAAAAATGTCACAAGCATATGGCTCGATTCTTGACCCGCATAGAAGACTGAAAGAGCCCTTTGGCGTGAAGGGAAATAAACAGAATATTATTGTTCCAAATAATCCATCTACTATTGATTCAGATCAAATTCTTACTGTTAAATTTCCAGACCTAGGAGCAGATGAAGTGATTGTGCCGGGATCTGCACGGCTTACTTTCAAAATAGAACTTGATTCAGCAACAGACGCAAACAGGACAGTTGTACAGAATCTGGGACGGGCAATCGTTAAGAAAATTTCTATAAAACTTGAGGGGCAAGAAATATTTTCTTTACACAATGCAGACATATTTCTAATCTATTCTGATCTATGGCTAACCGCGAATGAAAGGGCCGATCTTGCGTTTCAAGGAATCGAAAATAACGAAGCACTAAAACACAGAATAGACGCCGAAGATGCTAAAGCCGGCAACAAGTATGAAGCTGTAAGTTTTGCTTATGGAAATCGCTTTTCTATACCCTTAGATTTTGAGTTGTTAAAAGCGCATGCGCCATACTTTCAAGGAGCATTAAAAGACAGATTGTCATATGAACTAACTTTTAATGAATACAAACGTGTCATTAAATCTACAGACACTGACGCAAAGTACAGCATTTTCGACATCTCGTTAGAGTTTGACATTGTTAGCAACCCTAACTTAGCAAGGCTGATTGAGCAACAATATCAGTCAAGATTAGCAATATATTACGAAAGAGTGATTCATCATTCAAAATATCCTAAAAGCAGAGCAGACACTATATGGAATTTTAGTTTTAGCGCCGCAGCACGATCACTTAAAGGTAGAAAGAAACTCGTGGAGAGCGTGGCAGCAGAGAGTCCTCAGAAGAGAAGCCCCCTTCAAGCAAGTGTTTCGGCCCTTATCTCCTGACACTCTAGGGGGGTTGGGCCACACCCGGTTCATGACTCCGGATGTCCCTCTGCTGCCCCTTTTTTTTTCCCATCTTGGGACGAGCCATGGCTGGGATTCGAACCCATGACCCTCTGGACATGCTCATTTTCCACTTAATGACTCGCGCTTTAACCACTGAGCCACAGGGACACCTGATATTTGTAGGGAAATTAAGCCTTATGAAGTTCACTTTTGTTCCTCCTTGACCAGATCCAGCTTGAACACCTCTCTGCCGCTTCTGCCATTGCTTTCAGGGCTCTGGTTTTTTCCTTCCCTGCAACTGAGAGCTGTTTCATGAGGCTGTATGCAGACGTTCCTACAAACCCCCTAGCTCCAATTTCTGCAGTGAGGACTTTGACCTGATAGCCTTCTCTCCTCAGGCTGTTTGCCAGATCAGCATACTTTTCAGTCTTGTAGATTTGAGCTGCCTCCATTCTGTTCTCATATGGCACCGTGAGCTCGATCATGATCAGCTGCTTGGTTGACTTAGAGTGGACTACTATGTCTGGTCTCATGCCACTCTTGCTGATGATCTCTGGGTGACTCTTCCATTCTGGGAGGTCTGCAGTGCACTCCCAGTCATCTGCCCCGTCCAGCAGACTCTGCCTGCATGTTTCGAGTGGCACTGTTGTTCTTGGCCATGATTTGCTGCCTCCTGCCGTGAAGAATGTTGCGGGTGCTTTTGGAGTCCTGATTTTCCCTTTTGTGGTGTTGGTACTAGCCCAGACTACTTGTACAATTTCTTTGAGCACTTGGTTGTGCCTCCATGTGTACCTTCCTTGAGCCAGGGCTACTTTACATGAGCTTAGGACATGCTCCACTGTTTGTTTTTCATGGCAGAGGGGGCATGCAGGATCGTCTGTTTTCCCCCACTTCACCAGGTTTGCATTTGAGGGCAGAAGGTCATATGCAGATCTGAGAATGAAGCTGATCCTGAGAGGGGCCATGTGCCAAATGTCATTCCAAGTGAGACTTCTTTGGAGTGCATTCTCCCACGTTGTCCATTGCCCTTGCTGGCTCTGCTGGACTGCTTTTTGGAGTCTTTTTTGGTCTTCTTCTTTTCTCATCTCCTGAATCATCATGTCTCTTTTGGCTTTTCCTTTGGCCTTTGACCACCATTCAGTTTTGGTCACCCCCAGTCCCTGTCTGTTGGTCTGTGTGTGTCCTGTTATTTCTCTGATCTTGAGACTTTCTTTTGCAGAATCCATCGCCTCTTGAACTTTCCATTTTCTGCCTGTCTTCAGCTGGGGCTTAATTGCTTCTACCACCTTGTCTCCTGAGTCCTCCAGCATGCTTTGAAGTCTGATCTTCCTGCTTTGTATTCCTCCAGGATGGATTTCAGGGGTAGTTTCAGCTTTGCTTGGCGACAGTACAGCGCTATGTCAGTCAGACAGGGTGGGACACCAAGCCATTTCCTTGTGAACTTGTTGATTTTGGCTTCCATTGCCTCCACTATGCTGGTGCAGATGTCGTATATCATCAGAGGCCATAGCAGCTTTGGTATCAGCATGAACTGCAGACACCAGACCTTGTATTTGCCAGGGAGCCCACACTGGTCAATGGTCTCCAAGCCTTCCTCCGCCATCTGCTTGGTTTCTTTTGCTCTTTGTGTGTCTTTCAGCGTATCATCATACCATCTTCCAAGGCTCTTGACTGGTTCTTCTGTGACTGTTGGAATGGCCTGGTTGGCAACACTGAAGACCACAGATCCGGCCACTTTTCCTTTCCTCAGTGAGAGACTCCGTGATTTCTTTGGCTTGAACTTCATTCTGGATGAGGCAACTATGTCGTCCAGCCTCTCCAGCACATGACGTGTCTCGTCTTCTCTGGATGAAATCACTGTAGTGTCATCCATGAAGGCCTTGAGAGGAGGCATCTTGTATCCATCGCCAAGGTCTGTTTGTCTCGCGTTGTTTGTTGCTGCTTTCAAGATGAGTTCCATTGCCAGCACGAACAGTATTGGGGAAATTGCACAGCCCATTGCAATACCCACTTCCAAGTTGATCCAGTCTGTTGTGTACTCCTTGGTAGAGAACCGCATTGAGAAGCCATTGAAGTACTTCTTGAGCATGTCGCGGATGTTCTTTGGCACATGGTACATCTCAAGAGCCAACTGTATCATCTCATGGGGCACAGATCCATATGCGTTTGCCAGATCAAGCCACACTACGTCCAGGTCTCTCTTTTCTGTTTTTGCTTTTTGGATTGCGTCCCAGATCATTGTGGCGTGTTCTACACAGCCCGCCACGCCTGGGATGCCACCTTTCTGGACTGACACATCCAAGTACTTGTTTTCCATCAGGTACTTGGTCAGCCTTGCTGCCATGACAGAGAAGAAGATTTTCCCTTCGACGTTCAGTAGTGATATTGGCCTGAACTGGCTAATGTCACTTGAGTTTTGCTCTTTGGGGATGTACACACCATCTGCCGTCATCCACTGGCCGCTGATCTTCTGGTTTCTCCAAGCCGATCGTATTTTATTGCTGTGTGAAGATGATAAAGAACCATACCAAAGACAAAGTGAAAAGTTTATCAATCCTAAAATAACGAAAGTACAATGTTCAATTGAGGGTAGTCCTAACCAAGTCTACGGTAGCGGGCTTAAACCTTATCATCATTTTGATGAAATAAGAAAATTGTTTGGAGGCGGGAGGTCTAGAAGTCCAACAGTAGACCTTGTGTCTAAAGATCTACACCTTCACAGTGTTAGACTTGATGAATATTTAACAACGAAATACGGTTTATGGACTGACCTAAGGTCAACAGAGGATAATCAGTTGCATGGGAGTGGGAGAACAGTTAAAGACGTAATAAACATTCAAATTGATAAAGAAAAAGAGAGTGATAAACCACTTAATGTACATTTGTTTTTAATATATGATGCGCAGCTGAATATTCAAGATAACAGATTAAAAGATATCCAATACTAAATTATTTTTATTTTTAAAAAGCATGTCTGTTCAGGTTTATCCAAAAGTGCCCAAAGAAGAGAACTCTGTTGCTGTAGACATAAAAACTTTCAGATTAACAAACATAACACAAATGCAAACCCAACTAGAGCAGGACCTTTCAAAATACAGTAAAACCAAACGAAGGTATTCTGCTGTCTTTAATGCTGTTACATATGTTAATACTGGAGCATCGATCACTAGTGCTCTATCAGCAGGAACAAGTGTAGGTCTCTTAGCAACAGGCGTAGGTGCACCGGCAGCTTTACCTCTAGGTGGTTTGTCTTTAACTCTTGGCCTGTGTTCATTGGCTGTAAGTGCTGTCAGCAAAAAAATAAAAGCTAAACTCCAAAAGCACACAGCTATGGTTCAACTAATAACAGCTAAACTTAGTTCCTTCAAACTGATAATTGATAAAGCACTTGCTGACTCGAACATCACGGATGAAGAATTTAGTCGCCTACAGGCTGATTTTGAGGACTACAAAAGACAAAAGTTTGATCTTCAAAGAAAGGCAAGGGCAACTTTTTCTCAACAACCAGACACCGACCAGATAAAAAAGGAATGCTTAAAAAAAGTAAACGAGACATTAAACTCTGTTCTAAACAGCTCACATTAACAACCCCAAAGGGCGTTTATACTTTAGTTTATGAGTCCAAGCACAAAAGACCGTTGATATTGATTCTGACTAAGTATTTTTTTTTAATTTAAATAAATATTTTTGAGTTAGAAAAGAAGCTCAACATGGATAAGATATATGACAGTTTTGACTCTTGGTTAGATGCAATGGAAGAGGAAGAGCGTTTGTCAAAAGCTTTAAATGAGGTCGTTTTAGAAGTTATTGATCCAACAAACGTGCAGGCAAGCGTTGTACATGCTATTTCTCAAGTTCCAAGTAAACTAACAATAAACCCTCCAGTTAAAGTAAGGTTAGTTGTTTTAATCGACTATATAACAATAAACGAAGAAAATCTAGAAGTCTGGGTCTCAACTAAACAGCAGACTATTCTTTCTTATGATGACTTAACACCCGGTTGGGCAGATCAACTTCTTACACAGTTTAATGAAGCCTCTGAAGCAGCTAAAATGAGAGGCTCTGGTTGGTCAGAGGGTGAAGTCCTAGACATCAGATTAAGACAGGCTAAGTATGAGCCGATTGTAGGCAAGTCTTACATTCCACTGCCTCCAACATTAGTTGCAAAGAAAGCAGTTCTGAACATAAAGAATTCAGACGACAAATGTTTTATGTGGTGCGTTCTTGCTAGGCTGCATCACGTTGCCAAAAATGCAGAGAGAGTATCTAACTATTTACAGTGGGCCAATGATCTTAACTTTAACGGTCTTGAATTTCCTATGGCTGTAGACAAAATTGATCAGTTTGAAAAACAAAATCCACCAATAACTGTTAATGTCTACACATGGTCTGAAGAAACCAACCTTCTGCCAATTAGAGTGTCAAAGAACAGTCCAACAATAGGCGAACCAACCAAAACTCATGTAGACTTACTCCTGATGCAAAGCCTTAATGGGTTGCACTACACTCTAATACGCACAATGAGTAGATTACTAGTGCATACTACAAAACAACATAGCAAACAAGAATTTTGTAGAAAATGTTTAACAAGAATTCCGTCTGTTCAAGCAGCGAGTGAACATGTAAAACATTGTCTTAGTCCAGTTGACTGCAATACAGAACTAATTATGCCAAGAGAAGGCAGTAAGGTTAGTTTTAAGAATTACAAAAAACTCCAGAGGTCTCCATACGTTGTTTACGCAGACTTCGAATCGCTTATTGTTCCTTATGAAGGACCTGCTCCAAAACATTTACCAAAAACTGTTATAATGAATAACCACCAGATTTGTTCATTTGCCTTCATTGTTGTCAGGTCAGATGGTGAACATTCAAAGCCAGAATTATACAGAGGACCACATGCAGCAAAACATTTCTTAAAACGCATGCAAGAAGTTCGTAATGTCTGTTCTAATAATCTAGTCCTATCCGATCTTAAGATGACCCTGAAGATCAAGATCGCTATGACTCAGCCACTCACTGTTGGATTTGTGGTTTAGAGCTAACACCTAAAAGCTTAAATCCAACAGTAAGAGACCATGATCACATTAGCGGAAAGTTTAGAGGAGCAGCACATAACAATTGCAATCTTCAACTAAAGTTTGATCCTAGGACTTGGAGACTTCCTATATTCTTTCATAACTTGCGAGGTTACGATTCTCATCTTATATTGCAAGCAGTAACTAGCGATTTCAGGGTGTCATGCATTGCGCAGTCATCAGAAAAGTACATGTGTTTCACTTTAAATAATTTATGTTTTTATGACTCTATGCAACACCTGATGGGGAGTTTAGAGTCACTGGCTATGTCCTTAAAGTCCTGCCCAATAACGGAAGAATATTTTGACCCAACGCTCGTTAGAAAGGGCGTTTATCCTTATGAGTACATGAACAGCTGGGAAAGGTTTGAAGAGCCAACCCTTCCCCCTAAAGGTGCGTTCTTTTCTAGTCTTAGAGGAAAGGACATCAGTGATTCTGATTATTCTTATGCTCAAGAAGCGTGGCAAAAATTAGACTCTAAAACAATGGGAGATTACCATGATTCCTATTTAATGGCGGATACCTGTTTGTTGGCGGATATCTTTGAAAATTACAGAAAGACCTGCATGAAACATTATAGTCTAGATCCTGCGCATTATATTTCTGCGCCTGGGATGAGTTGGGACGCATTCTTAAAATTTACTGGTGTACAGATTGACCTGTTGTCTGACCTACCAATGCTTCAGATGATTGAAAACGGATTGCGTGGCGGAATTAGTATGGCGTCTCACCATTACTGTAAAGCAAACAACAACTACTTAGACAACTATGATCCAAGTAGGAAGTCTAACTATCTTATGTATTTAGATGCAAACAATCTGTATGGTTGGGCTATGAGTCAATCACTTCCATTACGTAACTTTAAAATGTACACAGGAGGTGTAAAAGACATTCAAAAGTTTTTAAAATGGCTGCATACTCTAGAAGCTGATCAACAACGGGGCTTTATTCTAGAAGTTGATTTAGAATATCCTCATGAACTTCATGATTACCATAATGACTATCCATTAGCGGCAGAAACCCTAAAGGTGTCAATGACAGAACCGCCTAAACTTGTGCCTAATCTTCGTGACAAAAAAAATTATGTCTGTCATTACAGACTTCTCCAATTTTATTTAAGACATGGTTTAAAGTTAACAGCAGTTCATCGTATAATTGCATTTGATCAAGAACAGTTCATGAAACCATACATCATGAAGAACACTGATCTCAGAACTAAATCCGCAGATGCTTCAGAAAAAGACTTTTTCAAGTTGATGAACAACAGCTGTTTTGGAAAGACTATGGAAAATCCGCACAAGCGCAAAGATGTAAGATTGGTCACCAGAGAGAACGATGCAATTAAGTTGACATCAAAACCAAATTATCAAGACTTTAGAAAATTTCATGATCAGCTTTTTGGTATAATGATGAAAAAAAAGAAAGTCAAATTAGACAAACCTGTTTTTATTGGGTTTACTGTTTTAGAGCTGTCAAAGCTTTTGATGTTAGAATTTCTTTACGACTACTTTAAACCCTTGTATCCAGAGTCCAGAGTTCTGTACACAGATACAGATTCCTTTGTAATCGACATCCCTACTGAAGATTTTTACAAAGACATGGAATTAGAAGTAGCAAAAGAGCATGCTGGATGGTATGACACATCTGATTACCCTAAAGATTCACCTTTGCATTCAGTTATTAATAAGAAGGTTTTAGGTAAGATGAAGGATGAATTATCTGGAGGTGTGATCAAGGAGTTTATTGGTTTAAGGTCAAAAATGTACAGTCTTTCAAGCCAAAAAAAAGTTGTCAAAAAAGCAAAGGGAATATCTCGTAGCGTTGTGCAATCAAACATATCACATGACAACTACAAAGAAGCATTGTTCAATAAAAAGACTTTTCATCATGACAATTACAAACTACGATCTAATCTACATGAGATTAACACAACTGTTGTAACAAAACGGTCTCTTGACCGCACTAACACAAAAAGAGTATTTGTTAATCCAGAGTATTCATATGCGATTGGTCACTGGAGGACATTTGGTCAAGCGCAATTAGATACTCAGTAATTTCTTTATCCAGTATAGCCGGATTATTTGTGGTTGTTGTTTCAAGATTTTTGATTTTTTCAAAAATATTAGGATCTATTGGCAGTTTATTCTTTATCATTGTTTTAATAATAAATTTATACGCAAATAATTTTTTTTGAGCTTCCATTTTAAACTCAAATGTATTTGCCTAAATTAACTAAGCGACTGGAACTGTGTCTGGTGGGATTATCTGCAGTTCTTCCTTCACAAAAGATCTTCGGGGGGCTGGTCGTTTTGTTGTGTCAGTTTCTCGTAAATAATACACGGGCGGATTCATTTTCACAATTTTTTTTATCTCATATGGATCAACACTCCAAACTGGATCTGTTGCCCTGATGCGAGTGTCCCCTTCCGCTTCTCCCGGTGAATAAAGGTATCTCACTTTTAATCCAAATGGTAATAGTTTACTGGATGAGTCTTCAATAGCAACATTTATTCGTTTGGTTTTGATTGCTTGTACTGGTTTTAGTCCTTTAAATTCTTCATTATTCATTGCGCGCAAAACTGAGGGCAGTCTTTTTACCCATTCTGTGTTGCGAGAATTGTCAATCAGCTCTCTGTGATACTGGTAGGAGAAAAGTCTTTCAGATAACTGTTTGTTAAAGTTTTCAACCAAACCCTGTGATCTGTGAACTCCCGGAATGCCTCTTTTAATGGTAACTCTATGTTTTAACAATAATTGATTCACTTGACCTTTAAATTCTTTTCCGTCATCGACTTGAATCATGCGAGGATAAGTTAAGGGTCCTCATTGGTATATCAGCTGTATAGCAACAGCAACAGCAGAAGCACTCTTTTGTGTTAATGGTTCCGCATCTTTGTATCTTGAAGCTATATCAATGACTGTAAGTGCGTACTTAAATCTTTTTCGTCTGATTGTATCATGGGGTAAATATAGAAGATCCATTTGATGGGTGTCGTTTGGTGTTATATTCACAAAGTGTGGTCTCTGTAGTTTTTTAGGCGCTGGTAGATAAATTTGCCAAATCGCTTGTTTAGATAACCATTCTTTTGCTGTTTGTTCACTGACTTCTGCTGCTTGGCTTAGCTTTTTAATTGCTGTGATTCCCTTCCAATATCCTTTTGGCGAATAATAGATCTTGTTCATTTTTATTCAGCCAATACTTTGTGCAACAAAATACACAGCGGTCATGCCAAAGACAATAAACAATATTTCTTGCATCTTTTGTTTTTCTGATGGTTGATAAAAGTCGCTGAATTTTGGTGGGGGCAATGTTTCAACTTGTTGGCCTGTTACTAGAAAATATTCTTTTATTGCCTGGTCAACATCTTTAAATGTGTAAGCTGCATGTCCCTGTTGTTTAAGTCTGTCGTTAATAAAATCTAACTGCTCCATTCTTTGCTTTTCATAGGTGTCTTGTGCAGCGGCTAGTTGCTCCATAGCTCTGTTATGTCTTTTTCTCTCATCGTTATTTTGTAGTTTACTAAACGCGTAATTACTTCCGCTAAAAGCAAGCGCGTTGACCACTGCGCCACCTATCATCATTACGAGTGAAGCCATTTTTATAAATGTATTTTTTTTACATATTTATATTTTCTGGAATTATTCCTTGCTTAACTAGAAAGTCTTTCGTAGCAAACAAAGCTGTAATGACAGCAATCAACTTTGCTGAGTCTTCAAAATCTAGCTTACCAAGATCTGCTGGTTTTATTCTTAACAAGCTTTTACCAAGCATTGTGTATCCTACACTTAGACCTCCAATAACAGCAGAATGGTATATGAGGTTGGCAACAGTTTTTTCGGTGCTCATTTTTTAAAAATAAAATAATATTTATTATTAATAAAACATGAACTGCGATGATTTACTTCCTGAACTTACAAATAATCAAGTTGATGACCAAGCTATTATGCGCCAAAAGGAAAGGCTGTATTCTTTGGCGGCGTGTGGAAAAACAAAACAGTACCTCGGAAATGAATTCAGCATAGAACAGATTCAACAGATGTCGCCGCAAGACATTGTAAAGTATCACAACAGGTATGAAGCGCAACTGGGGTCAAGAATGGTCAAAAGTGTCGGACAAACTGTTCTTAGTTTGTACACTAAACTAGTTAGTAGATTTGTGCCCATTGATTCTGAACAAGATTTTATGTATGATTTAACGCAGGATCCAGTTTTAACAAAGTCATTAGAGTCTCTAGGATGTGATCTATATTACAGATTTGGAACATTATTGTCGCCAGTAATTATGGGGTTAATTACGTTTAATCATATAGATTTTATTTCCCTTAAAAATGACCGAGCAGAATCAGAAAACGTTGATGGAGAAAGTGACCCGTGAAAAGAATCCTGGGCGCGTTGAAGCAGGGAAAAAATTAGCAGAGTGGAACAAAAAAAGAAAATTAGAGTTACAACATATAACTCATAATGAAAAAACACCAGTTGTTTCAGTGCCAGAGCCACAACAAGAACAAGTTGTTTCAAGTCCCTCAACACCAAAGTATTCATGGATTATTTGGATTAAAAGAGTTGGCATTTTTGGCGTCATTGCTGTTGGTGGGGGTGGTTATTACGTTTATAAAACATATAAAGAAAGACAGCAAAAACCAAAGCAGCCCAAAAAATCACAGCCACTAAATACAAAATCTGAACAAAAAAAAATACCAGAACCGCCAACAACAAAAGATCATTTTGATCCATTTGATATGCAGTAATATTTCAAGAACTTAATAAATAATTATAAGTGACTTGAATAAGAACTTGATAACGACTTCATGACGACTTGATGAAAACTTAAATAAGAACTTGATAAGAACTTGAGGTAACTTGATTAAAAACTTAAAGTAACTTGATTAAGAACTAGATTAAGAATTTGGGGTAACTTGATTAAGAACTTGGGGTGACTTAATTAAGGACTTGGGGAAACTTAATTAAGGACTTGGGGTGACTTAATTAAGAACTTAATTAAGGACTTGGGGTGACTTAATTAAGGACTTGGGGTGACTTAATTAAGGACTTGGGGTGACTTAATTAAGGACTTGGGGTGAAAAGTGGAACTGGTAGGACCACTTGTCATTTGATATGTCAGCCACTTGCTTTGTGACTGAACAGGATGTGTCTGGGCGCTGAGCAGTGATTCGTTGTCGGGCTGGCCTGCAACTACTAGTTAAGCGTGATGAAGAACAGAGAAAGAGGCAGCTCACGCTATAGCAAAGAACGTGTTAGCGCACGCCCGCTGTGCGGACAGACCTATTGGATTAATAAACTAAGAACTCTCAAATCTGACAATTTCTATTACACAAGCCATCGCGTTGACGCCAAAGATACATGCTGCTCTAAAAACCCACGCCGGTGTGGCAGCTGACTGGATGTGAAGAAAGTATGTACATTGTCAACTAACTGACTGTGTGCTGTGTTCTGTGTAAACAAAGGCCTCTTGTCTGTGTTAAGTCGTAAACCCCACACACCAACAAACCGACACGCACACTGAAAACAGCGAAGTGGTGGCTTCCCATTCGAGAATGTTCAAGAACATTTGTGACAAAGCGCGCCGCGAGCCCGGTGAGAAAAGAAACGCAGTAGGCGCGCGAGGCGTGTTTTATTGATAGGGAGGCACACAGTTTGTAAACAGGACGCTCGGCCTGCTGACTTACTGCGTCGTTATAATTGTGTTGTCTTGGTCTTGCAAAAAAGCTGACAGTCAACCAACTGGTAGTACAGACTGTTTGGGGGAACGCAGACACTATTTATTATAGATGACTGTTCGGCCGAAACTGGCTTTCAGTGGAAGACATGCTGGGATAAGTGTGTGGATTTTATGTCAAAAATATAACTCAGTTTTAAAAGACTTTAGAGAACAATTAAAGACTGTAGTTTTATTTCACATGAAAGACAGAGACGCGTTTGATGAATGTATGCGTGAAAATGATGTTATTGAAAACGATCAAGAAAAACGAAGGATTAAGCAAAAACTTAAGTCTCAAAAGTTTTCTAAATTAGTGTTAAAAACAGATAATCCTACACATTATGTATGTTTGTAAAGTGTTTACTATTAGAGAACTATAAAATAGGCATTCTGGGTAAGCCGGCGGAGCAACAGCGGAGCCGGGTGAGCCAGAATGCCTATTTTATAGTTCTCTCATGTACTTGTTGTCTTTAGATGACAGCTCTGTGGACATGCACTTGTCTTTAGATGACAGCTCTGTGGACATGTGTTTGTTGTCTTTAGATGACAGCTGTGTGGACATGTATTTGTTGTCTTTAGATGACAGCTATGTTGACATGTACTTGTTGTCTTTAGATGACAGCTCTGTGGACATGCACTTGTCTTTAGATGACAGCTCTGTTGACATGTACTTGTTGTCTTTAGATGACAGCTCTGTGGACATGTACTTGTCTTTAGATGACAGCTGTGTGGACATGTACTTGTTGTCTTTAGATGACAGCTGTGTGGACATGTACTTGTTATCTTTAGATGACAACTCTGTGGACATGTACTTGTCTTTAGGTGGGCAGCTCTGTGGACATGCACTTGTCTTTAGATGACAGCTGTGTTGACATGCACTTGCTGTCTTTAGATGACAGTTGTGTTGACATGTACTTGATGTTGTCTTTAGATGACAGCTGTGTGGACATGCACTTGTTGTCTTTAGATGACAGCTCTGTGGACATGTGTTTGTTGTCTTTAGATGACAGCTGTGTGGACATGTGTTTGTTGTCTTTAGATTACAGCTCTGTGGACATGTGTTTGTTGTCTTTAGATGACAGCTGTGTGGACATGTACTTGTCTTTAGATGACAGCTCTGTGGACATGTGTTTCTTGTCTTTAAATGACAGCTGTGTGGACATGCACTTGTTGTCTTTAGATGACAACTCTATGGACATGTACTTGATGTTTTTTAAATGACAACTCTATGGACATGTACTTGATGTTGTTTTTAGATGATAACTCTTTGGACATGTACTTGTTGTCTTTAGATGACATCTCTGCGAAAATGTAATTTCTTTTGGTGACTTCACGATGTAAAGGTGATTGTCTTTAGGTGATATCAGCGATGAGAATTGTCTCTAGGTGACTCTATGATATAAATGTATTTGTCTTTAGATTACATTACGAGGTAAGTATAATTGTCATCTTTAGACAACATCTCGATGTGCTGTAATTGTCTTTACATGACAGATAATTGTATTAGTCTTCAAGTGACATCACAATAGAAATGTGACTGTCTTTAGGTGACATCACGACACAAGTGTAATTGTCTTCAGGTACATCATGACACAAACGTACTTTTCTTTAGGTGACATCATGATGTAAATGTGTCTTTCGATGTCATCATGATATAAATGTAATTGTTGTCTGTAGGTGACATCATTGTACAAATGTAATTGTCTCTGGTGACATCATGATATAAATGTAATTGTCTTTGGTGACATGATGTAAATGCAGTTGTCTTTAGGTGATATCATGATATAAGTATACTTGTCTTTAGTTGACATAACGATATAAATATAATTGTCTTTAGGTGACACATGACATGAATGTAACTGTATTTAGGTGACATCATGATATAAATGTAGTTGTCTTTAGGTCATGTGATATATATGTAATTGTCTTTATGTGACATCACGATATGAATGGAATTGTCTGTAGGTGATGCTTGATATAAATCTAATTGTCTGTAGGTAATATCATAACATAAATGGAATAATCTGTAGATGACACATGATATAGATGTAATTGTATATCATGGCATAAATGTACTTTCTGTAGGTGATGCATGATATATATGTAAATGGCTGTAGAGGATATCATGACATAAATGTAATTAGCTGTAGGTGGCATCATGATAAAAATGTAATTGTCTGTAGATGATATCATGACATAAATGTAATTGTCTGTAGGTGACGCATGATATAAATGTAATTGTCTGTAGATGATCTCATGACATAAATGTAATTGTCAGTAGGTGACGTGTGACATAAATGTATTTGTCTGTAGGTGACATCATGACGCAAATGTGATTGTCTGTAGGTGACATCATGACATAAATGTAATTGTCTGTAGATGACGCATGAAATAAATATAATTGTCTGCAGGTGACATCATGACATAAATGTAATTGTCTGTAGGTGACATCATGATATAAATGGAATTGTCTGTAGGTGACATTATGATATAAATGGAATTGTCTGTAGGTGACATGATACAAATGGAAATGTCTGTAGGTGACATCATGATATAAATGGAATTGTCTGTAGGTGGCATCATGATATAAATGGAATTGTCTGTAAGTGACATTATGATGTAAATGGAATTGTCTGTAGGTGACATTATAATATAAATGGAATTGTCTGTAGGTGACATCATGACATAAATGGAATTGTCTGTAGGTGACATCATGATATAAATGGAATTGTCTCTAGGTGACATCATGATATAAATGGAATTGTCTCTAGGTGACATCATGATATAAATGGAATTGTCTTTAGGTGACATCATGATATAAATGGAATTGTCTGTAGGTGACATCATGATATAAATGGAATTGTCTGTAGGTGACATCATGATATAAATGGAATTGTCTCTAGGTGACATCATGATATAAATGGAATTGTCTCTAGGTGACTGTGATGGATCGTTTCCCGTCCAGTCACAAATTTTGATGCAACCGTGCTTACCGGAAGGTTGTTGTCCGGAAGCTGGTTGGAAAGTTTAGCTGACTGCTACTCACCGGCGCACTGTTAAAAGCCGGGTGAGTTGAACTGGTTAGGCAGTCTCTGCAGTGATTCCGGCAACGCAAGTACCCAGAAGGCCGAAGAGGGACTCCAGCTATTTTTGGTGGCAGTCAGTTTCCCCCAGGTAGAAGTGCTCCCTGGACTGAGGGGGACTGGCTGCCATTGCCTGAGGGTCGGGGCCGTAGCCACGTACTGCCCCCTTGTTCTCCGCCTTTTGTCGGCGTGGAGAGGTCGGCCTGAGTGCCGATAACCACCCTACCTGCCACTGCGCCCGGGACCAACTACCCGCTGAGCCAGTTGGGCTGGAGACGCCGCTGCTGCCAAGCCAGAGCGCTGCTCCCGAGTTGAACCAGCGACCTGTTGGCCAGGCCGTCGTTGTGTTTGTGTATGAGCCACAGCTCTTGTGTGAGACTGTCACCTCGTCGCCGGCAGAGACGCCGCGAGTGTGTTAGAGATTTTTGAGCCACAGCTCTGAAGTGATTTAAGTCCTGTGTCGGACTTGACTTGACGCTGTAGTCGTCGTCTTCATCATCTGCGTCATCTTCGTCATCTTCGTCCTCTTCGTCGTCTCGTCGTTTTCGTCGTCGTCGTCGTCGTCGTCCTCGTCGTCGCTGGACCCAGCAGCACTAGTTGATAGCCATTATATATACATATTTTGTGTGTACACCTAATGGTTGGCGTGCCGACCTGTTAATGATTCTGCATTTATTATATGTGTTTGTCTGATGGCTCGGGCAGCATAAAGCAAAAGAAGTGTTGTTCTGTTGCCTGGCTGTCAATGTTCGGGTGAGTGTGTGTGTGTATGTGCATTTGAAAAGTCGTGCATGCATCCGTAATTTCTGAGTGAGAGTCAGACAGTCAGACACCTGCAGACACACTCATACCATCCGTAACATCTGGTGACCCCGTAGAACTTTTCACGTTTACCTTCAAAATTGTGCTAGTTAGGATTTCTTTTGTAACCCCTTATAGTGTCCCCAGTCATTAAGTTAGGACATATTATATTATATGTGTTTGTCTGATGGCTCGGGCAGCATAAAGCAAAAGAAGTGTTGTTCTGTTGCCTGGCTGTCAATGTTCGGGTGAGTGGGTATGTGTATGTGCATTTGAAAAGTCGTGCATGCATCCGTAATTTCTGAGTGAGAGTCAGACAGTCAGACACCTGCAGACACACTCATACCATCCGTAACATCTGGTGACCCCGACGTGATTCGAACACGCAACCTTCTGGGGAAAAACCTGTACCATCCTCAGGCAAATGGTCATGTTGAGCGTTTCCATGGCACTCTGAAATCGATGCTGAAGAAAACTGTGCATTCTTTCCCAAAGGCATGGCATCGATATCTACCTGCACTGCTTTTTGCATGCAGAGAGTTGCCTTCGGAAAGTACAGGTTTTTCCCCATTTCAGTTGTTGTTTGGTCGACAAGTTCGTGGTCCTATCGCTCTATTGCAGGAATCTTGGACCCAGTCTGATGGTCTTGATGCTGAAGCAAAACCCCTCTATGCCTACTTGTTCGAACTTAAAAATATCATTGCTGACTCATGCAAGTTGGCTATGGATCATTCTGTCGATTCCTCTACTAAGGGAAAAAAGTATTTTGATCGTAAGGCAAGAGAACGTCGTTTCCAGGTTGACGACAAAGTCTTTGTTCTCCTCCCTACGGATTCAAACAAGTTACTGGCTAGTTGGTCGGGACCATTCCCAGTTACGAAGGTCTTCCATCCTGACTATAAAGTTCTAGTCAAAGGAAAAGAAAAGGTTTTCCATGCTAATATGTTGAAGAGGTACATTCGCCGTTCTGCTGTATCTGTGTCTCAGAGTATCCCAACAGTTACCTCACAGGGAAAGCCAGTACCATGGTCAGAAATAGCACCTCTCAGTTCTGGCAAGAAAGCTGTTTCTTTCAAGAGTTCTCCAGGAATTGTTCCTTGTTCGAACCCTGCTCCAAATTCTCGTGATCCTGTAGTCGCGTACTCAGTCGGTGTTGTTCAAGACTGCGATGATGCACTACCAATACACACTTTACCTGTTCCCATGGCATCTTCTATGCCAGATGAAGATATCGATTCAGTACAGTTTGATGGTACTTTGTCTGACAGCAATGCTAAGGAGTTACGAAGAGTCTGAGGATTTTCAGGATATTCTGACTCCAAAACCAGGCTCCTTTTCTGGCAACGTACTATTAGAGATTCCTCTAACAACAGATGTTCCAGTTAGGAAAAGGTGTTATGACATCCCCTTCTCTGCTAGAGAGGTTGTTGAGAGAGAAGTTGGCATCATGTGGTATCATTGAACCTTCAGATAGTCCCTATGCCTCCCCAGTTGTACTAGTCAGGAAAAAAGATGGTACATGTCGCTTTTGCATTGATTTCCGTTCTCTGAATAAGATTACCGTCTTCGATGCTGAGCCCATTCCTGACGTGGAAAGTTTGTTTGCGAGATTATCTGATGCAAAATTCTTTACAAAGATAGATCTTGCAAAGGGATATTGGCAGATAGTTGTTAAGCCCGAGGACCGTCCAAAGACAGCTTTTACAACGCATATGGGTCTTTTTCAGTTTGTAAGGATGCCTTTCGGTCTTGTGTCAGCACCTGCTGTTTTCGCACGCATGATGTGCATGCTAGCTTTGGATCAGTTCTCAGCTGTCAGTTTCTTTGATGATATTCTGGTTCATAGTGTTTCATGGGATGCACATATTCGTCATGTGAAAGGTGTTCTTTCGTGTCTGAGGTCTTTCAACCTCACAGCTCGTCCCTCGAAAATAGAGGCAGGTTTCCATTCTCTGAAATTTCTTGGGCATATCGTTGGAGGTGGTACTATGCGTCCTGAACAGAAAAAGATAAATAAGATTCTGAGAATTCCCACCCCTACTACCAGAAAGCAAGTCAGATCTTTGCTAGGTTTGCTTAGCTTTTACAGGAGATATGTTCCCAGTTTTTCCACTTTGAGTGCTCCACTCTCTGACTTAATCAAGGATGTTGGTCGAGCTGGAAGATCTATTTCTTGGACCCCTGAATGTGCAGTAGCGTTACAGAAGATTCAGAGTATTTTGTCGTCAGCACCTGTATTACTGTTACCTCAGTTAGGTAAGCCCTTTGTTCTTCGAACTGATGCTAGTTCTGTTGGGCTAGGTGCTGTACTACTGCAAGAGGATGATGATGTACTTCACCCAGTTGTGTTTGGGAGTCGCAAGTTGTTGGATCGTGAAAAATCATACAGTACCATCGAACGAGAGTGTTTAGCCATTGTCTGGGCTGTTCAGAAGTTCGTTCGGTACCTTTGGGGAGTCAGGTTTATCCTACAAACAGACCATCGACCTTTGGCGTACCTTCGAACGTCAAATTTTAAGAATTCCCGGATTATGCGTTGAGCATTGTCTCTGCAGGAATTCTCGTTCGAAGTGGAACCAGTTCCAGGATCATCGAACATTTTCGCTGATCTTCTTTCACGTTCTTTTGAGAACCAGTCTGTTCCTTAGACATTGGTTTGTGTACATCCCAGTTTTGATGTCCTTTTCATGTATTTTTTCTGGAATTTTGTGAACTGTAGTTGTTTACTTCCTCTTAGTGGAAACAATTCGGACATTGTTTTTTTTAGGAGGGGGAGTATTGTGACGGATCGTTTCCCGTCCAGTCACAAATTTTGATGCAACCGTGCTTACCGGAAGGTTGTTGTCCTGGAAGCTGGTTGGAAAGTTTAGCTGACTGCTACTCACCGGCGCACTGTTAAAAGCCGGGTGAGTTGAACTGGTTAGGCAGTCTCTGCAGTGATTCCGGCAACGCAAGTACCCAGAAGGCCGAAGAGGGACTCCAGCTATTTTTGGTGGCAGTCAGTTTCCCCCAGGTAGAAGTGCTCCCTGGACTGAGGGGACTGGCTGCCATTGCCTGAGGGTCGGGGCCGTAGCCACGTACTGCCCCCTTGTTCTCCGCCTTTTGTCGGCGTGGAGAGGTCGGCCTGAGTGCCGATAACCACCCTACCTGCCACTGCGCCCGGGACCAACTACCCGCTGAGCCAGTTGGGCTGGAGACGCCGCTGCTGCCAAGCCAGAGCGCTGCTCCCGAGTTGAACCAGCGACCTGTTGGCCAGGCCGTCGTTGTGTTTGTGTATGAGCCACAGCTCTTGTGTGAGACTGTCACCTCGTCGCCGGCAGAGACGCCGCGAGTGTGTTAGAGATTTTTGAGCCACAGCTCTGAAGTGATTTAAGTCCTGTGTCGGACTTGACTTGACGCTGTAGTCGTCGTCTTCATCATCTGCGTCATCTTCGTCATCTTCGTCCTTTTCGTCGTCTCGTCGTTTTCGTCGTCGTCGTTGTCTTCGTCGTCGCTGGACCCAGCAGCGCTAGTTGACAGCCATTATATATACATATTTTGTGTGTACGCCTAATGGTTGGCATGCCGACCTGTTAATGATTCTGCATTTATTATATGTGTTTGTCTGATGGCTCGGGCAGCATAAAGCAAAAGAAGTGTTGTTCTGTTGCCTGGCTGTCAATGTTCGGGTGAGTGGGTGTGTGTATGTGCATTTGAAAAGTCGTGCATGCATCCGTAATTTTTGAGTGAGAGTCAGACAGTCAGACACCTGCAGACACACTCATACCATCCGTAACAGTGACATCATGATATAAATGGAATTGTCTTTAGGTGATATCATGATATAGATGTAACTGTCTGTGGGTGACATCATGACAAAAATGTAATTGTCTTTAGGTGACATAACGATATAAATGTAATTGTAGGTGACATCATGTCATAAACATAATTGTCTGTAGGTGGCACATAATATAGATGGAATTGTCTGTAGGTCACAGCTCTACGAATACCATTGTCGAGTTCAGGTCACAACTCTGTATACATACAATTGTCAATGTAATTATCGTTTTTATGTTGCTGCTCGATATAAATGTGGTTGTCATTATACGACAGCTCCATGTCAATGTAATTGTAATCTTTCGGTGATATGTGTATGTATGTACATCTAATTGTTGATTTCAGGTGATGGGTCTATAATATAAATACAACTGTCGTCTTTAGGTGACATGTGTATGTATGTACATCTAATTGTTGATTTCAGGTGATGGGTCTATATAAATACAACTGTTGTCTTTAGTGACAGGTGTAAGTATGTACATCTAATTGTTGATTTCAGGTGATGGGTCTATATAAATACAACTGTCGTCAAAAGTGACAGGTGTATGTATGTACATCTAATTGTTGATTTCAGATGATGGGTCTATATAAATGCAGCTGTCGTCTTTAAGTGACAGGTGTATGTATGTACATCTAATTGTTGATTTCAGGTGATGGGTCTATATAAATGCAGCTGTTGTCTTTAAGTGACAGGTGTGTGTATGTACATCTAATTGTTGATTTCAGGTGATGGGTCTAAATAAATGCAGCTGTCGTCTTTAAGTGACAGGTGTATGTATGTACATCAAATTGTTGATTTCAGGTGATGGGTCTATATAAATAAAACTGTCGTCTTTAAGTGACAGGTGTAAGTATGTACATCTAATTGTTGATTTCAAGTGATGGGTCTATATAAATACAAGTGTCGTCTTTAAGTGACAGGTGTATGTATCTTTAATTGTTGTTTTGAGACGACAGCTTTATGTGCATGTAATTGTCATCTAAAGGTGGCAAGTTGATGCACATCATGAGTGTGTGCGTGTGTGTGTGTGTGTGTGTGTGTGTGCGTGTGTGTGTGTGTGTGTGTGTGTGTGTGTGTGTGTGTGCGTGTGTGTGTGTGCGCGTGCGCGTGTATGTGTAGGGGGAGTGGGGGTGGGGTGGTGGTAAGTGCGCGCGCGTGTGTATGTGTGTGTGGTGCGTGTGCGCGCACGTGTGTGTGTGCGTATAATAACAATAATAATAATGATTATTTATGGCGCTTAATCTTACATCATAAGCCCTAATCGCTTACAAATACATAAAAGGTTAAAGAAAACATAAATGAAACCAATAAGAAGATGAATATTGTGATAAGTACCATGCATCTACAAACAAGGGTGCATATTCACACACACACACACACACACACACACGCGCGCGCGCGCGCGCGTGCGCGCGCGCGTTAATCACAGAATCAATCTGATGAGCAAGGTAAGGGGAAGAAAGAACTGCATGTTACCTAGCTGTATCGTGAAGTGTAAGCTGTGATGCTGACCATCATGTGCCTGTGGTTCCTACACTTCCACAGTGGCTGTATCATGAAGTGTTAGCTGTGATTCTGACCATCATGTGCCTGTGGTTCCTCCACTTCCACAGTGGCTGTATCATGGAGTGTTAGCTGTGATTCTGACCATCATGTGCCTGTGGTTCCTCCACTTTCACCAGTGGCTGTATCATGAAGTGTTAGCTGTGATTCTGACCATCATGTGCCTGTGGTTCCTCCACTTTCACCAGTGGCTGTATCATGAAGTGTTAGCTGTGATGCTGACTATCATGTGCCTGTGGATCCGACACTTCCACAGTGGCTGTATCGTGAAGTGTTAGCTGTGAATTTGACCATCATGTGCCTGTGGTTCCTACACTTCCACAATGACTGCCCAGCCAGGATG
>CM065723.1:83805627-83813127 GCA_033310375.1 Conus canariensis
AGGCTGGTAGAACTGGAGGAGAGGAAGGCAGGGAGGTAGAACTGGAGGAGAGAAGAGGGACAGGGTGGTAGAACTGGAGGAGAGAAGAGGGACAGGGTGGTAGAACTGGAGGAGAGAAGAGGGGCAGGGTGGTAGAACTGGAGGAGAGAGGAGAGGCAGGGTGGTAGAACTGGAGGAGAGAAGAGGGGCAGGGTGGTAGAACTGGAGGAGAGAAGAGAGGCAGGGTGGTAGAACTGGAGGAGAGAAGAGAGGCAGGGTGGTAGAACTGGAGGAGATAAGAGAGGCAGGGTGGTAGAACTGGAGGAGAGAAGAGGGACAGGGTGGTAGAACTGGAGGAGAGAAGAGGGCAGGGTGGTAGAACTGGAGGAGAGAGGAGAGGCAGGGTGGTAGAACTGGAGGAGAGAAGAGAGGCAGGGTGGCAGAACTGGAGGAGAGAAGAGGGGCAGGGTGGTAGAACTGGAGGAGAGAAGAGGGGCAGGGTGGTAGAACTGGAGGAGAGAAGAGAGGCAGGGTGGTAGAACTGGAGGAGAGAGGAGAGGCAGGGTGGTAGAACTGGAGGAGATAAGAGAGGCAGGGTAGTACACTTCCATCAAAACCACGGCAAGCCAGCACAGCAGTCTTCAATGTAATCCCAGCTACAAACGGCAGCCACTGGAGTTTCATCAGATCAGTACTGCAGTGGCGTGAACTTGAATTTCAGACACGGAAGCGGGTAGCAGTGTTTGGAATGCGCTGACGGTAAGACATTTCCTGGACAGACAGAGCTGTGAGGACCAGAAACAGTTGTCAGGACGACTCAGAGCCGAGGCACTGCGCAGAAATATGACGGCTTCCAAAGTAAGACAGTTGGAAACTGACGCAGTGTTCTCAGTTCATAGTCATCACAGTTGGAAACTGATGTAATGTCTCAGTTCATAGTCATCACAGTTGGGAACTGATGTAATGTCTCAGTTCATAGTCATCACAGTTGGAAACTGATGTAATGTCTCAGCTCATAGTCATCACAGTTGGGAACTGATGTAATATCTCAGTTCATAGTCATCACAGTTGGGAACTGATGCAAAGTTCTCAGTTCATAGTCATCACAGTTGGGAACTGATGTCATGTTTTCAGTTCATAGTCATTACAGTTGGGACCTGATGCAAAGTTCTCAGATCATAGTCATTACAGTTGGGAACTGATGCAAAGTTCTCAGTTCATACTCATCACAGTTGGGAACTGATGCAAAGTTCTCAGATCATAGTCATTACAGTTGGGAACTGATGCAAAGTTCTCAAATCATAGTCATTACAGTTGGGACCTGATTTTAAGTTCTCAGATCATAGTCATCACAGTTGGGAACTGATGCAATATTTTCAGTTCATAGTCAGTACAGTTGCGACCTGATGCAAAGTTCTCAGTACTCAGTGATGAGCATGGACCAAAGCACAAACATCCCATCCAGCAGGTCATCAAGGAATTCCCATTCTTTCTATTTCAGCACCGCGTGAGACAAGAGACAGACGTTTGAGTGTCAGCACCAGCTGCCTCGGTTTGCTGTCTTTCAGACGGATGTTGTATGGAACAGATGCAAGGGTACAGATATAGAGAACAACAGACACTCAGCGCCCAGTCTTTGATATATATATATATATATATATATATATATATATATATTATTAAAATGCCTAAAATGATTTTAAAAGCGCTCGACCCCTTGGGGAGCAACATTTGTTTAAAATCACAGATTTTAATATTCCTTTTTACACCTGATTTTAAACAATATATATATATATATATATATATAATATATATATATTCAATTATAAACAAAGCTTGCTCTTATGTCTTAGATTGAAGAAATAGGGGGAAATAAGCATTCATATCTGCAGTGGTAGATAAATCTACCTAACTAACAGCATGTGCTTGAGTGGGTGAATGGGGAAAAAATGAAATAAATACTTCTCAAAATGAGCCTTCAGCAAGCTTTTAGTCTCCAAGGGGAGACATTCTCCAATGGGGAGGAAACTCACTAGTATATAACTCCTGGTCAGATACCGATATTTCGAAACCTGATTGTTTCTCCTCAGTGACCGCGGAAAGTGGTAATTTGACTCCTCTGCCTTTTCGGTTTTAACAAGAATGCTATCCTAGAAAAGTCTGGTGTGCAATACCGTAGTATGTTTGTTGAGTTTTCAAAAAACCAACCAAAGGTGCCACCTAAGAAGCAAAAGAAAATCACGAAAGAGCAAAACAAGCTACATTTTCTTATGAAAAGTAGAAAATATAAAAAGATAACCTCTTAAGACACAAGTGCTGAGGGCCAGTTCTTGGAATGAATCCGCAAGGGACTAAATTACAATAAACTAATAAATTCCAAGGATAAATACCAAGCACCATTCCAGCAACTTACAGAGCAGCTTGGTGTTGCAGTGACTGCAAGAAATATTCAATTATAAACAAAGCTTGCTCTTATGTCTTAGATTGAAGAAATAGGGGGAAATAAGCATTCATATCTGCAGTGGTAGATAAATCTACCTAACTAACAGCATGTGCTTGAGTGGGTGAATGGGGAAAAAATGAAATAAATACTTCTCAAAATGAGCCTTCAGCAAGCTTTTAGTCTCCAAGGGGGAGACATTCTCCAATGGGGAGGAAACTCACTAGTATATAACTCCTGGTCAGATACCGATATTTCGAAACCTGATTGTTTCTCCTCAGTGACCACGGAAAGTGGTAATTTGACTCCTCTGCCTTTTCGGTTTTAACAAGAATGCTATCCTAGAAAAGTCTGGTGTGCAATACCGTAGTATGTTTGTTGAGTTTTCAAAAAACCAACCAAAGGTGCCACCTAAGAAGCAAAAGAAAATCACGAAAGAGCAAAACAAGCTACATTTTCTTATGAAAAGTAGAAAATATAAAAAGATAACCTCTTAAGACACAAGTGCTGAGGGCCAGTTCTTGGAATGAATCCGCAAGGCACTAAATTACAATAAACTAATAAATTCCAAGGATAAATACCGAGCACCATTCCAGCAACTTACAGAGCAGCTTGGTGTTGCAGTGACTGCAAGAAATATTCAATATTGCGGATTCATTCCAAGAACTGGCCCTCAGCACTTGTGTCTTAAGAGGTTATCTTTTTATATTTTCTACTTTTCATAAGAAAATGTAGCTTGTTTTGCTCTTTCGTGATTTTCTTTTGCTTCTTAGGTGGCACCTTTGGTTGGTTTTTTGAAAACTCAACAAACATACTACGGTATTGCACACCAGACTTTTCTAGGATAGCATTCTTGTTAAAACCGAAAAGGCAGAGGAGTCAAATTACCACTTTCCGCGGTCACTGAGGAGAAACAATCAGGTTTCGAAATATCGGTATCTGACCAGGAGTTATATACTAGTGAGTTTCCTCCCCATTGGAGAATGTCTCCCCCTTGGAGACTAAAAGCTTGCTGAAGGCTCATTTTGAGAAGCATTTATTTCATTTTTTCCCCATTCACCCACTCAAGCACATGCTGTTAGTTAGGTAGATTTATCTACCACTGCAGATATGAATGCTTATTTCCCCCTATTTCTTCAATCTAAGACATAAGAGCAAGCTTTGTTTATAATTGAATATTTCTTGCAGTCACTGCAACACCAAGCTGCTCTGTAAGTTGCTGGAATGGTGCTTGGTATTTATCCTTGGAATTTATTAGTTTATTGTATATATATATTATATATATATATATATATATATTATATATATGTATATTTGTTAAAAATATTTTTTTTTAATGAAAAAAAAAATTTTTTAATAGATGTTCCTCCCCACGGGGTTGAGCATTTTCAGATTTTTTAAGGACATTTTTATATTGTTCACGATATATATATATATATATATATTATATAAAATCAAGAAGTCATATATATATATATATATATATATATATATATATATATATATATCAGACCAGAGGGCCGAGTGGTCAGGTGAAGTGAAGAGACCCACCATGGACAACATGGCCACCATCACAGGACACACCAATGGACAACATGGCCATCATCACAGGACACACCAATGCACAACATGGCCATCATCACAGGACACACCAATGCACAACATGGCCATCATCACAGGACACACCAATGGACAACATGGCCATCATCACAGGACACACCAATGGACAACATGGCCACCATCACAAGACACACCAATGGACAACATGGCCACCATAACAGGACACACCAATGGACAACCTGGCCATCATCACAGGACACACCAATGGACAACATGGCCATCATCACAGGACACACCAATGGACAACATGGCCATCATCACAGGACACACCAATGGACAACATGGCCATCATCACAGGACACACCAATGGACAATATGGCCATCATCACAGGACACACCAATGGACAATATGGCCATCATCACAGGACACACCAATGGACAACCTGGCCATCATCACAGGACACACCAATGGACAACCTGACCATCATCACTGGATACACCAATGGACAACATGGCCATCATCACAGGAAACACCAATGGACAACATGGCCATCATCACAGGACACACCAATGGACAATATGGCCATCATCACACACACACCAATGGACAACATGGCCATCATCACAGGAGACACCAATGGACAACCTGGCCATCATCACAGGACACACCAATGGACAACCTGGCCATCATCACAGGACACACCAATGGACAATATGGCCATCATCACAGGACACACCAATGGACAACATGGCCATCATCACAGGATACACCAATGGACAACATGGCCATCATCACAGGACACACCAATGGACAACATGGCCATCATCACACACACACCAATGGACAACATGGCCATCATCACAGGATACACCAATGGACAACATGGCCATCATCACACACACACCAATGGACAACATGGCCATCATCACACACACACCAATGGACAACATGGCCATCATCACTGGACACACCAATGGATAGTAGACTGGACACAGCGGGGGATGGGGGTCTTGCAATCTGCCGGAAAGATGACACAGACCAGTGTTCTCTGTGCCGGGCTGTCTGGACACAGCACAGATGACACAAATCAGTGTTCTCTGTGCCGGACTGTCTGGACACATAACAGATGACACAGACCAGTGTTCTGCCGGACTATCTGGACACAGGACAGATCACACATACCAGTGTTCTCTGTGCCGGACTGTCTGGACACAGGACAGATGACAGACCAGTGTTCTGTGTGCCGGACTGTCTGGACACAGGACAGATGACACAGACCACTGTTCTCTGTGCCGGACTGTCTGGACACAGGACAGATGACACAGACCAGTGTTCTGTGTGCCGGACTGTCTGGACACATGACAGATGACACAGACCAGTGTTCCGCCGGACTGTCTGGACACAGGACAGATGACACAGACTGGTATTCTCTGTGGACACAGGACAGATGACACAGACCAGTGTTCTCTGTGCCGGACTGCTGGACACAGGACAGATGACACAAATCAGCGTTCTCTGTGCCGGACTGTCTGGACACAGGACAGATGACACAAATCAGCGTTCTCTGTGCCGGACTGTCTGGACACAGGACAGTATGACACAGACCAGTGTTCTGTGTGCCGGACTGTCTGGACACAGGACAGATGACACAGAACCAGGTTCTGTGCCGGACTGTCTGGACACAGGACAGATGACACAGACCAGTTTCTGTTGCCGGACTGTCTGGACACAGGACAGATGACACAGACCAGTGTTCTGTGTCCGACTGTCTGGACACAGGACAGATTACACAGACCAGTGTTTTCTGTGCCGGACTGTCTGGACACAGGACAGATGACACAGACCAGTGTTCTGTGTGCCGGATGTCTGGACACAGGACAGATGATACAGACTGGTGTTCTCTGTAGACACAGGACAGATGACACAGACCAGTATTCTCTGTGCCGGACTGTCTGGACACAGGACAGATGACACAGACCAGTGTTCTGTGTGCCGGACTGTCTGGACACAGGACAGATGACACAGACTGGTATTCTCTGTGGACACAGGACAGATGACACAGACCAGTGTTCTGTGTGCCGGACTGTCTGGACACAGGACAGATGACACAGACCAGTGTTCTGTGTGCCGGACTGTCTGGACACAGAACAGATGACATAGACCAGTGTTCTCTGTGCTGGACTGTCTGGACACAGGACAGATGACAGACCAGTGTTCTCTGTGCTGGACTGTCTGGACACAGGACAGATGACAAAACCAGTGTTCTTTGTGGCCGGACTGTCTGGACACAGGACAGATGACACACACCAGTGTTCTGCCGGACTGTCTGGACACATGACAGATGACAGACCAGTGTTCTCTGTGCCGGACTGTCTGGACACAGGACAGATGACACAGACCACTGTTCTCTGTGCCGGACTGTCTGGACACAGGACAGATGACACAGACCAGTGTTCTCTGTGCCGGACTGTCTGGACACAGGACAGGTGACACAGACTGGTGTTCTCTGTGGACACAGGACAGATGACAAAGACCAGTGTTCTGTGTGCCGGACTGTCCGGACACAGGACAGATGACACAGACCAGTGTTCTCTGTGCCGGACTGTCTGGAGACAGGACAGATGACACAGACCAGTGTTTTCTGTGCCGGACTGTCTGGACACAGGACAGATGACACACACCAGTGTTTTCTGTGCCGGACTGTCTGGACACAGGACAGATGACACAGACCAGTGTTCTGTGTGCCGGACTGTCTGGACACAGGACAGATGACACAGACCAGTGTTCTGTGTGCCGGACTGCCTGGACACAGGACAGATGACACAGACCAGTGTTCTGCCGGACTGTCTGGACACAGGACAGATGACACAGACTGGTGTTCTCTGTGGACACAGGACAGATGACACAGACCAGTGTTCTCTGTGCCGGACTGTCTGGACACAGATGACACAGACCAGTGTTCTTTGTGCCGGACTGTCTGGACACAGCACAGATGACACAGACCAGTGTTCTGTGTGCCGGACTGTCTGGACACAGGACAGATGACACAGACCAGTGTTCTGTGTGCCGGACTGTCTGGACACAGGACAGATGACACAGACCAGTGTTCTCTGTGCCGGACTGTCTGGACACAGGACAGATGACACAGACCAGTGTTCTGTGTGCCGGACTGTCTGGACACAGGACAGATGACACAGACCAGTGTTCTGTGTGCCGGACTGTCTGGACACAGGACAGATGACACAGACCAGTGTCCTGTGTGCCGGACTGTCTGGACACAGGACAGATGACACAGACCAGTGTTCTCTGTGCCGGACTGTCTGGACACAGAGAAGCTGAGACACGTCCACTGTCACAGAAGAGAACAGATCAACTCACACAGAAAGATCATTGTCAGTGTGTTATCTTTTTACCTGGTCCTCCCCCCTCTCTCTCTCTCTCTCCTCTCTCTCTCTCTCTCTCTCTCTCTCTCTTCTCTTCTCTCATTCTCTCTCTCTCTCTCTCCCCTCTCTTTCTCTAT
>CM065723.1:83818127-83840627 GCA_033310375.1 Conus canariensis
CCTTACTATAAAATGTTGTCAGTCCAGTGTCCTTACTATACAATGTTGTCGGTTCAGTCTGCTTTCTATACAATGTTATCAGTTCAGTGTCCTTTCTACAATGTTGTCAGTTCAGTGTCCTTTCTACAATGTTGTCAGTTCAGTGTCCTTTATACAATGTTGTCAGTTCATTGTCCTTTCTACAATGTTGTCAGTTCAGTGTCCTTTCTACAATGTTATCAGTTCAGAGTCCTTTCTACAATGTTGTCAGTTCATTGTCCTTTCTATAATGTTGTCAGTTCACTGTCCTTTCTACAATGTTGTCAGTTCACTGTCCTTTCTACAATGTTATCAGTTCATTGTCCTTTCTACAATGTTGTCAGTTCAGTGTCCTTTATACAATGTTATCAGTTCAGTGTCCTTTATACAATGTTGTCAGTTCATTGTCCTTTCTACAATGTTGTCAGTTCACTGTCCTTTCTATACAATGTTATCAGTTCACTGTCCTTTCTACAATGTTATCAGTTCACTGTCCTTTCTACAATGTTGTCAGTTCATTGTCCTTTCTATACAATGTTGTCAGTTCATTGTCCTTTCTATACAATGTTATCAGTTTTTGTCCTTTCTACAATGTTGTCAGTTCAGTGTCCTTACTATAAAATGTTGTCAGTTCAGTGTCCTTACTATACAATGTTGTCGGTTCAGTCTCCTTTCTATACAATGTTATCAGTTCAGTGTCCTTTCTACAATGTTGTCAGTTCAGTGTCCTTTCTACAATGTTGTCAGTTCAGTGTCCTTTATACAATGCTGTCAGTTCAGTGTCCTTTCTATACAATGTTGTCAGTTCATTGTCCTTTCCATACAATGTTGTCAGTTCATTGTCCTTTCTATTCAATGTTGTCAGTTCAGTGTCCTTTCTATAAATGTTGTCAGTTCACTGTCCTTTCTACAATGTTGTCAGTTCAGTGTCCTTTCTATACAATGTTGTGAGTTCATTGTCCTTTCTACAATGTTGTCAGTTCAGTGTCCTTTCTATACAATGTTGTCAGTTCATTGTCCTTTCTAAAATGTTGTCAGTTCAGTGTCCTTTCTATACAATGTTGTCAGTTCATTGTCCTTTCTATACAATGTTGTCAGTCCATTGTCCTTTCTACAAAGTAGTCAGCGCATTGTCCTTTCTATACAATGGTGTCAGTTCATTGTCCTTTCTACAATGTTGTCAGTTCATTGTCCTTTCTACAATGTTGTCATTTCATTGTCCTCTCTACAATGTTGTCAGTTCATTGTCCTTTCTACATTGTCGTCAGTTCATAGTTCTTTCTACAATATTGTCAGTGCATTGCCCTTTTTTTTTTTAATGAAGTGTCAGTTCATTGTATTTTCTCCAAGAATGCCACAACAGGAAAATTGTCTAAAATATATATCCGTGCTCAGATCTGAAATTAAAAAAATGATGATTATGTCAGAGACCTCTGGCAGGAGGACTGGAAAACACAGACGGATAACAAACTCTTTCAGATCCGTCCAAACCTAAAGGAGTTCCTCTCATCTACGTCTGGTGGTCGTAAAGAGGAAACGGTTCTATGCCGGCTGCACACCGGCCATTCGTATTTTACCCATTCATACCTTTTAAAGAGTGAAGAAGCTCCATGGTGCATTCCATATCATGTGCCACTTACAATGAAACATGTTCTTTTAGAGTGTTGGGACTTGCATGATGTGAGACACAAACATTTTACAGCAGATTCCATGAAAACCTTGTTCAGAGACGTTCCGCCGGACGCGATCTTTGAGTTCTTGAAGAGATTAACATTTTTCATCGGATCTGAGATTTTACAGTGGAAAGATTTTTTAACAAACTTTCTGATGGGTTTACCGATGTATTTTAAAGAAGTGTGTCAATGAATGACTTGTGAGTTGATTTTAACGTGGTGACTTTGTGGTCGGCTGGGCTATAAGCAACATTATCTTATCTTATCTATCATGTTGTCGGTTCAATGTCCTTTCTACAATGTTTTCAGTTCATTGTCCTTCCTGTTTCCCTCTCCCTCTCCCTCCCCCTCCACATTTCCCGGGACAATTGCTTCGGCAAGGCCCAAGGATCCTGTTAGTGACCATATCAGTGTAGTCTTCTTTTCCTGTTAGTGACCATATCAGTGTAGTCTTCTTTTCCTGTTAGTGACCATATCAGTGTAGTCTTCTTTTCCTGTTAGTGACCATATCAGTGTAGTCTTCTTTTCCTGCTAGTGACCATATCAGTGTAGTCTTCTTTTCCTGCTAGTGACCACATCAGTGTAGTCTTCTTTTCCTGTTAGTGACCACATCAGTGTAGTCTTCTTTTCCTGTTAGTGACCACATCAGTGTAGTCTTCTTTTCCTGTTAGTGACCACATCAGTGTAGTCTTCTTTTCCTGTTAGTGACCACATCAGTGAAGTCTTCTTTTCCTGTTAGTGACCACATCAGTGTAGTCTTCTTTTCCTGTTAGTGACCATATCAGTGTAGTCTTCTTTTCCTGTTAGTGACCATATCAGTGTAGTCTTCTTTTCCAAACTGATGTCACCAGATTTTCATACTGTCGACGTCTGTCTCCCTAGCTTGGTTTACTTGCTCAACAGAGCTTTGATCAGTATAACTTCAATTTAGTTCACATTGCTTACAGCCCAGCCGACCGATCAGCTGTATAATGATAATGATAAAAATAATAGAATGATAATAATAATAATAATATAATAATAATAATAATAATAATAATAATAATAATAATAATATAATATTAATAAATAATGATAATAATAATAATAACAACATAGCATTTATATAGGCTCTAGACAATGACAATCCACACTTTCGTGTACATAACAGGTTGCCTACCTGAATAGTGCCGACTGAAGAGCTGCCTGCCGGCGCTTCATTCATTAATTACCCGTGTCAGCCTTTCAACAGCGTTCACTCAGTTTCCTTTTAATTCTTTTGATTTCTCACGCAGGGTGCATGCAATGTGTAACGTGTCATCCATACCAACGACCAAACTGGCCTTCTCTTCCCAAAATTTGTGATAGGATTTTACGTGTATGCAAGGTGTTATGCGTGCGTCAACACACAGAACCTAGGTTTATAGTCTCATTCGAAGGACTGTGTACGAATTGGACTCAGAACCAGTGTTCACTCCGAGAGAAAACTCCTCCTGTACCGAAACAGCCCGGCGGAGATTCAAACCCGCGACCCCAGGATCATCAAGATTACGAGTCCAGTACTCTATTAACTGGGTAGGGGTGGGACGGGGTGCGTACGTCCATGCGCGCGCGCGCGCGCGCGCGTGTGTGTGTGTGTGCGCGCGCGCGCGCGCGTGTGTGTGTGTGTTGTGTGTGTGTGTGTGTTGTGTGTGTTTGTGTGTGTGTGGTGTGTGTGTGTGTGTGTGTGTGTGTGTGGTGTGTGTGTGTGTGTGTGTGTGTGTGTGTGTGTGTGTGTGTGTGTTGTGTGTGTGTGTGTGTGTGTGTGTGTGTGTGTGTGTGTGTGTGCGAATGACTGAGATTGACAGTCAAATCCTGTTACTAAATTACAAATTTCATAATAAGCCGTGATTAAAAAGAAATCTTATGTGATTGACATAATACACTTTGCTGGTATATTTTCCAAATGCAGGCGCGACGGGTCCTGTGTCAGTGTAGAATCATTCTGTCTTCCACTACGAATCAGAGAGGCCAGATACCGCTTTAATATAAATCATAGAAGTCAGAGCATTTCACGTAGCATGAACAAAAATCTACGAAATCACATCTGTAAGATTTCCAAAACAATGTACTGATACCCTAAACTTCACAGGCGTACAGCAATACTGTAAACATGTACAGAAATCACAGCTGTAACGTTTTCCAAAGCAATGTACTGATACTCCAAAGTCCCTGCAGCACAGTAATACTGTCAACATGTACAGAAATCACAGCTGTAACGTTTTCCAAAACATGTACTGATACCCCCAAAGTTCCCAGCCGTGCAGCTATGTCATACACATGTACTGATACCCCCAAAGTTCCCAGCCGTGCAGCGATGCCATACACATGTACTGATACCCCCAAAGTTCCCAGCCGTGCAGCGATGCCATACACATGTACTGATACCCCCAAAGTTCCCAGCCGTGCAGCTATGCCATACACATATACTGATACCCCCAAAGTTCCCAGCCATGCAGCTATGCCATACACATGTACTGATGCCCCAAAGTTTCCAGACGTACAGCCATGCCATACACATGTCCAGAGGGCCTCAGTGGTGGCAGCCTGTCTCACACACAGACCAAGGTCTGGGCCAAGCGTTAGCTGACACATACTGACCCCACTGATATCAATGGTCAGTGGCTGAACTCAAAGCCCAATCCCTCAGTGTCTACCACAACTACCGCTGTGACACCTGACACCCAAGGGAGATTACTTTCCATTCACGGCAGGCGTCAATGACCGGAAGCAAGAGTTATCCATGTTGTAAGTAGCAGTCAAACTCAAAGAATGGTCCGTGTGTCACGTGTCATTATGGTTGGTTTGATAAAGAACACAAAGACAGACTGGTGGATTTCTTATCAACAGGGACTGTGTGCAGGTGAAAAGTCGGTAATTATCGCCGAAAATTTGCAGCTTTCAATAACTATATGCACCAGTGACCAATACCATTTGTCTCAAACAAACATGTTGTTTATGTTGAATTCTAAACCTTACCGTGTCAGTGATTGCTGACTCTCTGATCACTTTAGGCTAACAGTCAGTAGTCCTGTTACCTGCTCTACGATGATGTTTCAGCAGTTTGCTCACAATGTGCCGATGACTTGCTTAGACGCGAGGACTTGCAAATATTCTTTTAGGTTTTCGAAGTTAAATCAAGTCTTTCGGAAAGTTATTTTCGGAGTTGTCGCGAACATTTCCCACATTCTTTTCAGTGGTAATTGTTAGTACTGAAGGCGTAGTTTTAGATTCGGATCTTGTTATGAGAAACAAGCTCAAGACAAATGTAAAAAACGCATCTGGATATAAAACAGGAAGACCTGATCCATTAGATCAAACTAGGTGTACATTTACAAAGTTCATATACTCTGCCAATTAGATCGTATAATGTTAACAATGAAAACTTTTCACTTCAATTTTAGCAACTATCGAACACAATCAAAGGCTACAATGTTTTAAGAATTTCGCATATGCTGCCCCCCCCCCCCCCCCCCCCCTCCCTTCTGCGCAGTGCAGATAATTCATAAATATATCAGGGCGTGAACACTTTCGTGCATTTGCATTTGATCGATTTCTGCTGTAATATTGTATGGACTTTGTGTTGGGTTAGCACACTGGAGAGAGAGAGAGAGAGAGAGAGAGAGAGAGAGAGAGAAGAGAGAGAGAGAGAGAGAGAGAGAGAGAGACTCCAGGATTAATAACAATAATAATACTGAGGACACTTCCACAGCGCCCATCCTGACAATGTAGGCTGCAGGGCGCATTACAAGTTTTCACAAATCAATATCTAAAATGAGCGCAGGACACACACACACACACACACACACACACACACACACACACACACACACACACACACACACACACACACACACACAGATTTCAGCAATAGCCAGTCGTCTAATCTGTCCTTGCTGTTCTACTATGTTGAACGGAATCACAAAGTCAGGTCACCAGGATGTAACAACGACAGAGAGAATCAGAGTAATGACAAGGAGAACACAGCAGAGAAAGAGAAAACTCACACTGAAATTCATGAAGTAACAACGACAGAGAGAATCACAGTAATGTCAAGGAGAACACAGCAGAGAAAGAGAAAACTACACTGAGATTCAGCCACACACTGATGTTATCAGCAAAGGCTGCGACAGCAAAACCAGCCTAGTAAGTCATTGGAATTGACAGCAGGGAAATATGAGAAAGCAAGCTTATGGTCAAACCACATTTTAAGAGAGAGAGAGAGAGAGAGAGAGAGAGAGAGAGAGAGAGAGAGAGAGAGAGAGAGACGTGGGTGGGAAGGAGATTGAGAGGGGGGGGGGGCGGAAGGAAGGGTGATTTGTACTATTGCTACAGCTGCACTTGCAGCGTTGCATTCCAGGTCAGCCCCTGAGGAATGGAAGGAATGCAGCAGAGCGACGACCGCTCTCTTGTAGCCAGCAATTCCTTTCTTCTCTCAAGACATCCTGTCGACAGCTTAAGCTTCTCCCCACCCCCATCCTCACCTCTTTCCTAACACCACCCACCCCCGCAACCTCACCCCTGCTGTGTCTGTTATTTACCCACGCATATCTATTTACCCCTCTCTCTCTCTCTCTCTCTCTCTCTCTCTCTCTCTCTCTCCCCACTGAGTAGTGGCTTTATTTAAGTCCGGCGCATTCCAGTCCCTGTTGAAGCCGAGGTGAGGGATTTAGATAGGGATCAGCGATCTTTTGTCCCGACACCGTTTACAGACTCATGAGCGGAGCCCCCAATTTGCTTCGGCTGAACGTGAGGCGGTGTCACCTGACGGATAGAGTCCCCACACTTTTCTACACCAGGAATGTTTTCTTCCGCGTATATTCTGTCTGTGTATTTGCCTCTCTGTCTGCATATTGTTTTGGAATGTGTCTTTCTCTCTGCAGTTGGCACCAGAAGAGACTGATCAGGCCTAGATCATCCCTCCCTCCCCTAGCTCTATATTTCTGTAGAGCGTGTTCATGGCACCAACAACGCAGTTCTAAATATTTACAGAGGCCATTCCGGTAATTTGCCAGGTTGAGTGATGAACACAGTACCCGGGTGATTCTAACGATTTGTCTGGGAAATCTTCATATAATCTGAAATCCCCTGTGATTCTTTCATTTGGTCAGAAAAACTATGCGATTTTTTTCATTTAGTCAGACTTCTCTCCTGACTTTCCTGAACTATCCAGAATTTAATGCTGAGGTCAGAACTACCCTAGGATTCTTTCATAGGGTCAGAACTATTCCAGGACTCTTTCATAGGGTCAAAAATAGCCTGAGATTCTTTTATAGGATTGGAACCATCCTCGGAGTCTTTGACAGAGTGAGAACTATACAGGGATTATTTTACAGGATCAGATCTTTTAACAGGCTCTGAACAATCCTGGGATACCTTTTATAGAGTCGGAACTATCATAAGTTGTTGTACACAAACAAAACTGTTCTAGGGTCCCTTTCACAGGGTCAGATACATCCTTGACCCGTCATCAGTGGGCAGCCCAGGAGTGGCTGCTGAGATGCAGCAGACGATAGAAGGAAGTGGGAGAAGTGAGGGGGTAAGGGGAGTGAAGGGAGTGAGGGGCGGTCTTCAGTTTCACAGTGTCACTCAGCTGCTCCTCTGCGGAACATATGGCCGTAGCCTTCTGTCTCCCGGGCTGAGGAGGTCTCTGGGGAGGGAGGGGACGGGGTGATGAGAGTAGAACGACTGAAGGGCGCTAATTTGCCCAGACTGTCAGGGGTAGAATGGCGGGAGAACAGATCAGTTTTCACCCTGTTATTTCAGCGCGTCCAAGCCCCCATGAAACACGTCCTGCTCTATATAAAGCTTCCTTCTGGTCGTCAGGTTGTCTGTCCTCCACCCCGCCATTCCCACCACCCGTAGTACCCCTCTCTTCCACCATTCTCCTGCCTTCTCCCCTCCCTTTCCCCCATCCTCTCTCTCTCTCTCTCTCTCTCTCTCTCTCTCTCTCTCTCCACGTGCGCGCACGCGCGCGCCTGTGTGTGTGTGTGTGTGTGTGTGTGTGTGTGTGTGTGTGTGTGTGTGTGTGTGTGTGTGTGCGCGCGCGCGCGCGATTATGCGTGTTTGTCATTTTCCGTGTGTGTTCTGTATTGGTCCGCGGATGATGAAGAGAGATAACTAAACGGGGTCCAGAAATCATCAAGAAGAGTGTGAAAAGAAATAAAGAAGGATCTTGAAGGTGATTAAGATAAATGTTTAATAAAATGGAGAATCATTAGGTCCACCTGCGATGGCCGTGGGAACGCTATTTGGCCTGAATGCCACAACATCATTTTAGTTGTCAATAAAGCACCGTCCAAATGTCAGGAGAGTATAAAGCAGATTTCATAGTTAGTTTGTTCTCTGCATCCGACATTGACATAGTTAATTTGTTCTATGCACCCAGCATTGGCATAGATAATTTGTTCTATGCACCCAGCATTGACATAGTTAATTTGTTCTATGCATCCAGCATTGACATAGTTAATTTGTTCTATGCATCCAGCATTGACATAGTTAATTTGTTCTATGCATCCAGCATTGGCATGAATAATTTGTTCTGTGCATCCAGCATTAACATAGTTAATTTGTTCTATGCATCCAGCATTGACATAGTTAATTTGTTTCTATACATCCAGCATTGAAGTTCTATGCAGTTTTGAAAAAACGGAAACTGGAGGGAGGACAATGTTGACATCCATGAGATCAGCTGACGTTGCCATGGTAACATGCAGAGGCATCCCAGTCTGGCACCTGCGATGACTAATCAGAGTACAGGAGGTGAAGACAGTCACCTGCACTACAGGGCTTACAGATGATGGAAGACAGTCACCTGCCACTAACAGGCTACAGATGATGGAAGACAGTCACCTACACTAACAGGGCTACAGATGATGGAAGAGCAGTCACCTGCCCACTACAGGCTACAGATGATGGAAGACAGTCGCCTGAACAAAACAGGGCTAACATGTAATGGAAGACAGTCGCCTGCACTACAGGCTAACAGATGATGGAAGACAGTCACCTGAACTACAGGCTACAGATGATGGAAGACAGTCACCTGCACTACAGGGCCACAGGATGATGGAAGACAGTCGCCTGAAACAACAGGGCTACATGTAATGGAAGATAAGTCGCCTGCAAACTACAGGGCTATACCAGATGATGGAAGACAGTCACCTGCACTACAGGCTACAGATGATGGAAGGACAGTCACCTGCACTATAGGGCTACATATGATGGAAGACAGTCGCCTTGAACTACAGGGCTACATGTAATGGAAGACAGTCGCCTGCACTACAGGGCTACAGGTGATGGAAGACGGTTCACCTGCACTACAGGGCTACAGATGATGGAAAGACAGTCGCCTGAACTACAGGGCTATAAGATGATGGAAGACATTCACCTGCACTACAGGGCTACAAATGATGGAAGACATTCACCTGGATTATTGAGCTACAGATGATGGAAGATAGACACCTGGGACTATTTGAGCTACAGATGAATGGAAAAACAGTCACCTGCACTACAGGCTACAGATGATGGAAGACAGTCACCTGCACTACAGAGCTACAAAATGATGGAAGACAGTCACCTACCACCACAGGCTACAGATGATGGAAGAACAGTCACCTGCACTAACAGGCTACAGATGATTGGAAGACAGTCACCTGCACTACAGGCTACAGATGATGGAAGACCAGTCGCCTGCACTATAGGCTACAGGTGATGGAAGACAGTCCCCTGGATTATTGAGTTACAGGATGACGGGAAGATAGACACCTGGACTATTGAGCTACAGATGATGGGAAGACAGTCCCACCTGCAACTTACAGGCTACAGATGATGGGAAGGAACCAGTCACCTGCACTACAGGGCTACAGATGAATGGAAGACAGTCGCCTGCACTAAAAGGCTACAGATGATGGAAGACACCGTCCACCTGCACTACAGGGCTACAGAATGATGGAAGACAGTCGCCTGTAATACAGGGCTACAGATGATGGAAAGGACTGTCCACTTGCACTACAGGCTACAGATAATGGAAGACAGACACCTGCTCTGCATGGGCTACAGGTGATGGAAAGAACCACTCACGAGCACTCTTGAGCTACAGGTAATGGAAAAAATTGGCATTTGCACTCTCGGGCCACATGTTGGACAAGGAACAAAGCACTGTCCTTGGACCAAGAATAGACAGGTAGTGTTGTACAAGAAAACAGATAGGTAGTATTTACAAGAACAGACAGGTAGTGTTGTACAAGAACAAAAAGGTAGTGTTGTACAAGAACACAACAGGTAGTTTCGTACAAGAGACAACTAGTGGAGCTAGGTCAGGAACTAGCAACTTGATGCTGATGGCGTTTAAAACGAGGAAACAAACGGTCCTTAGGCCAAGAAACAAACAAGGCAGTTTTAAAACCTGGGAACAAAAAAGGTGGTGTTTAGACCAGGAACAAACATGTTAGTGTTAGACCAGGAAGAACACAGTGTTAGACCAGGAAGAAATCAGTGTTAGACCAGGAAACAAGCAGGTGATGTTTAAACCAGGAAACAAAACCAGTGGTGTTAAAAACCAGGAACAAAGTGTTGTAGACTGGAAAACAAACAGGTGGTGTTTAGACCAGGAAACAAACAGTGTGGGACTAGGAAACATGCATGTTGTGTTACACCAGGAAACAAACAGACGGTGTAAAAACCCAGCAACAAACAGATTGTTGTGTTAGACTAGGAAACAAAACAGGTGGTTGTTAGACAGGAACAAAACAAACAGGTGTGGTGTTTGACAAGGGAAACAAACAGGTGGCGTTAGACCAGGAACAAACAGGTGGTGTTAGACCAGGAACAAACAGGTGGGCGTTAGACCAGGAACAAACAGGTGATGTTAGACCAGGAACAAAAAAACAGGTGGTGTTAGACCAGGAACAAACAGGTGGTGTTTAGACCAGGAACAAACAAACAGGTGGTGTTAGACCAGGAAACAAACAGGTGGTGTTAGACCAGGAAACAAACAGTGGTGGTGATAGGACCAGGGACAAACAGGGTGGCGATAGACCAGGAACAAACAGGTGGTGTTAGACCAGGAAACAAACAGGTATTGTCAGACCGGGAACAAAACAGGTGGTGTTAGACCAGGAACAAAACAGGTTGGTGTTAGACCAGGAACAAACAAACATGTGTTAGACCAGGATCAAAACAGGTGGTGTTAGACCAGGAAAACAAACAAACAGGTGGTGTTTAGACCAGGAACAAACAGTGTGTTAGACCAGAAAACAGGTTTGTTAGACCGGGAACAAACAGGTGGTGTTAGACCAGGAAACAAAAACAGGTGGTGTTAGACCAGGAAAAACAAACAACCACGGTGGTGGTTTTAGACCCAGGGAAACAAAACAGGTGGTGATTAGACCCAGGAAAAAACCAAAAACAAACAGGTAGTGGTTAGACCAGGAACAAAACAGGTGGTGTTAGACCAGGAACAAAACAGGTAGTGTTAGACCAGGAACAAAACAGGTGGCGTTAGACCGGGAACAAAACAGGTGGTGTTAGACCAGGAACCAAACAAGGTGGTGTTAGACAGGAACAAAACAAAACAGTGGCCTTAGACCAGGAAACAAACAAACAGGTGGCGTTTAGACCAGGAAACAAACAAACAGGTGGCTTAGACCAGGAACAAACAAAACAGGTGGTATAAGACAAGAAACAAACAAGCAGGTGGATTAGACCAGGAAAACAAACAAAACAGGTAGTGTTTAAACCAGGAACAAACAGGTGATGTTAGACCAGGAACAAACACCTGGCGTTAGACCAGGAAACTAACGGTGTTGGATCAGGAAAGAAACATGTAGTGTTCGACCAGGAAGAAACATGTTGTGTTGGACCAGGAAAGAAAAATGTAGTATTGGACCAGGAAAGAAACAAAATATAGTGTTGGACCAGGAAAAAACGTGTACTGTTGGACCATGTAGAAAAAAAAAAATTTTTGTGTTTTGACCATGAAGAAAACACGTAGTGTTGGACCAGGAAACAAACATGTAGTGTTGGACCAGGAAGAAAAAAGATGTAGTGGCTGGACCAGGAAGGAAAGAAATGTAGTGTTGGACCAGGAAGAAAAAATGTAGTGTTGGACCAGGGAAAAAAAGTAGTGCTGGACCATGCACAAAACCAGGACGAAAACATGTAGTGTTTGGACCAGGAGAAAAACATATAGTGTTGGGACCAGGAAGAAAACACGTAGAGTTGGAAAGAAAGAGACATGTAGTGTTTGGACTAGGAAGAAAAATGTACTCTTGGACCAGGAAAAAAAATGTAGTGTTGGACCGGGAGGAAAAATGTAGTATTGTACCAGGAAGAAACATGTAGTGTTTGGACCAGGAAGAAACATGTAGTGTTGGACCAGGAAGAAAAACATGTAGTGTTGCACCAGGAAGAAACATGTAGCGTTGGACCGGGAAGAAAAATATGTCGTGCTGCACCAGGAAGGAAAATATGTGGTGTTGGACCAAGAAGAAACACGTAGTGTTGAACCAGGGAGAAAGAATGTAGTGTTTGGATCAAGAAAGAAACTGAGTGACCTGTTTAGTTCTGGTAGCCAAAAAAACATGTAGTTTTTTGGACCAGGGAGAAAAAATGTAGTGTTTGGATCAGGAAGAAAACATGTAGTTGTTTGAACCAGGGAGAAAAAATGTAGTGTTGGATAAAGAAGAAAAAAATGTAGTTTTGGACCAGGAAGAAACACATAGTGGTTGGACCAGGAACAAACATGTTAGTTTGCACCAGAAGAAGAAAAATACGAAGTGTTGGACCAGGAAGAAAAAAATATGTTAGTGTTGCACCAGGAAAGAAAATATGTTAGTGTTTGCACCAGGAAGAAAATATGTAGTGTTTTGCACCAGAAAGAAAAAATATGTAGTGTTGGACCAGGAAAGAAAAAATATGTAGTGGTTGGACCAGAGAAGAAACATGTAATGTTTGGACCAGGAAAGAACACACGTAGTGTTGGAAACATTAAGAAACATGTAGTAGTGTTGGACCAAGAAAGAAAACATGTAGTGTTGGACCAGGAAGAAACATGTAGTATTGGACCAGGAAGAAACATGTAGTGTCGGACCAGGAAGAAAAAATGATGGTGTTTGGACCGGGAAGAAACACGTTAATCTTGGACCAGGAAGAAACAAGTAGTGTTGGACCAGGAAGAAAGCATGTAGTGTTGGGACCAGGAAAAAAACACGTAGGAAAAAAAAATGAAGTGTTTGGACCAGGAAGAAACAAAGTAGTGTGTTGGACCAGGAAGAAACACGTAGATGTTTGGACCAGGAAGACAACATGTAGTTGTGGAACCAGGAAAGAAAAAATGTGGGTTGTTGGAACCAGGAAAGAAACTTTGTAGTGTTGGACCAGGGAGAACAAAAAAAGTAAATTGTTGGACCAGGAAAGAAAAAAAAATAGTAGTGTTTGGACCAGAGAAAAAAAAAAATATAGTGGTTTTAGACCAGGAAGAAAAAAAATGCAGTGTTGGACCAGGAAGAAACACGTAAGTTGTTGGACCAGCCAACAACGTAGTGTTGGACCAGGAAAGAAAGCATGCAGTGTTGGACCGGGAAGAAACAAGTAGCGTTGGATAAGGAAGAAAACACGTAGTGTTGGACAGAAAAAAAAAAAAACATGTAGTGTTGGACCAGAGAAGAACAAAAATATTAGTGTTTTGGACCAGGAAGAAACATGTAGTTTTTGGACCAGGAAGAAGAGAAAATGTCGTGTTTGGACCATTAAAAAAAAAATGTAGTGTCCGGGACCAGGAAGAAAAAATGTAGTGCTGGACCAGGAAGAAGAATGTAGTGTTGGACCAGGAAGAAACATGTCGTGTTTGGACCAGGAAAAAAAACACGTCGTTTTGGATCAGGATGAAAAAAAGATGTTTGTGTTGGACCAGGAAAGAAACATGTAGTGGTTGGACCAGGAAGAAAAACGATGTAGTATATTGGACCAGGAAAAATAACATGTGGTGTTTGGACCAGGAAGAAAAAACAAAATGTAGTTTTTGGACCAGGAAGAAAAAAATGTAAGTGTTGGACCAGAAAGAAAAGAATGTAGTGCTGGACCAGGCAACAAGCATGTAGTGTTTGGACCAAGAATAATGTGGTGTCGCACGAAGAACACAGTGATGTTGGAGAACGAAGAACAAATTAGTGTTGCACGAAAGAACAAAGGACGGTATTGCACGAAGATCAAGGTGATGTTGCACGAAGAACAAAGTGATGTTGGACGAAGAACAAAGGGTAGTGTTGGACAAAGGACGGTGTTGGACGAAGAACAAAGTGATGTTGGACGAAGAAGAAAGCATGGTGTTGGACGAAGAAGAAAGGATGGTGTTGAACGAAGAAGAAAGCATGGTGTTGAACGAAGAAGAAAGTGATGTTGAACGAAGAAGAAAGCATGGTGTTGGACGAAGAAGAAAGCATGGTGTTGAACGAAGAAGAAAGCATGGTGTTGGACGAAGAAGAAAGCATGGTGTTGGACGAAGAAGAAAGCATGGTGTTGGACGAAGAAGAAAGGATGGTGTTGAACGAAGAAGAAAGCATGGTGTTGGACGAAGAAGAAAGCATGGTGTTGGACGAAGAAGAAAGCATGGTGTTGGACGAAGAAGAAAGGATGATGTTGGACGAAGAAGAAAGCATAGTGTTGGACGAAGAAGAAAGGATGGTGTTGGACGAAGAAGAAAGCATGGTGTTGAACGAAGAACAAAGTGATGTTGGACGAAGAAGAAAGCATGGTGTTGAACGAAGAACAAAGTGATGTTGGACGAAGAAGAAAGCATGGTGTTGGACGAAGAACAAAGTGATGTTGGACGAAGAAGAAAGCATGGTGTTGGACGAAGAACAAAGTGATGTTGGACGAAGAAGAAAGCACGGTGTTGGACGAAGAACAAAGTGATGTTGGACGAAGAAGAAAGCATGGTGTTGGACGAAGAACAAAGTGATGTTGGACGAAGAAGAAAGCATGGTGTTGGACGAAGAACAAAGTGATGTTGGACGAAGAAGAAAGCATGGTGTTGGACGAAGAACAAAGTGATGTTGGACGAAGAAGAAAGCATGGTGTTGGACGAAGAACAAAGTGATGTTGAACGAAGAAGAAAGCATGGTGTTGGACGAAGAAGAAAGCATGGTGTTGGACGAAGAAGAAAGCATGGTGTTGGACGAAGAAGAAAGCATGATTTGGACGAAGAAGAAAGGACGGTGTTGGACGAAGAACACAGGGTCGTGTCGGACGAAGAAGAAAGGACGGTACTGGATGAATAATAATAATAATAATAATAATAATAATAATAATAATAATAATAATAGTAATAATAATAATAATAATAATAATAATAATAATAATAACATAATAATAATAATAATAATAATGTACATTTATAGAGCGCCTTTTCTCACTAGAGCTCACAGCGATTTACAATATTTAACTATAAACATGTCAAAAACAAAAATCACAATACAAAACCATAAACCCAGTCACCTCATCAATTATGACAATGAAACAAAGCAAGGAGAGGGGGGGGGGGGGGCTGGCCAACCAACATTGACACCACACACACACACACGCACACACACACACACACACACACACACACACACACACACACACACACACACACACACACACACTGTCAGTTTTCAAGTGTAACACTTACTTACAACACGTAACGCAATGACACACCCAATAACAGTACAAAAATGTTTTCTATAAAAACAAATTCCTCGAACAGATGGGTTTTGAGTGCAGAGCGGAAAGCAGGGTCAGTTTTGGCAGAGCGGATCGAAAGTGGGAGAGAGATGCTGGTCTTCACCCCCCCGTCACAGCCGTCGAGGATGTCCATTTGACCCCGTCCTGTCTGAGTTTCCTCTTTCTCCTTGGTTGTCTGAAGAGGCAAACATTTTCCCTTTGCATGACGTATTGTGGCGAAGCCTCGGGGTGCTGGATACTGGGTTCCTTGCATTTGTTTGTCTGCTGTTAGGCTGAGAGGGGGGTGATTTGCAATGATTTGCCGAACAGGAATTTTTTAAGAAGTGGTGTTGCTGTTCTCGGTCTGCATCGCTTCCTCTATCCCTAACAGGCTGCCTTCTCTCAGTCTGACGATTTTCCTATTTTGCGTCAAAGCATGAATAATGCCTTCTTTTGTCCAGGTGTTCTTTACTCCGGGATGTTTGTTAACATTGTTCAGCCGCGTCATGTTCAGTGGGGTAAGGTCTTCCACAATCCCTATCCTGCTGCCTTTTAATTTCCGACGATTCTGAAGGACTTGGTTTCTGGCTTTTCTTGATATGAACTTGACTATTATTGGCCTTGGTTTTCCCCCTGGTGCCCACCCTGTGTGCAATACTGATATCGTTTGATGAAATGTGGCCCAGTCCCATTACTTTTTGTATTACTTCCAATACTTTTTCTTCACATTCTTGAATAGTTTCCGTCCCGCTCTCTATAACACCAAGGAAGCGAACACAATCCTGTCTCTGGTATTGCTCCAGATCATTTCTTCGCTCCCTCTCCACTTCCAATGATTTTTTTTAACCCTCTCACTTCGTGCTGTATATCTTCTTGGTTTTCGATCATCTCTTTCAGGGTATCGTTCTCTTTTTGAAGATCAAAGATTTCACTTCTCAACCCTTCAACTTGTTGCGTAATTTTATCCGATAATGTGGTTTCACTGTTTTCAATCACTTTGCAAATAAATTCAAGTTTCTGAGTCTGTGTCTCTTGTAAATTTGCTATCTGTTCTGAGACAGTAAACTGATCTCCCGACTGTTCGTTGCTGCCCTCAGTTGTAAATGTCTTATTGCTGCTAGTCATGTCTCCTGACCTCCCTACAAAATTAACAAGGCTTTGCTGTCCGTTATTACTTAACACTGGTCTTTGAGATGACGAAGATCTTGATTTTTTATGTTTATTGGCACTTGATGTTTCCAGTGAGTTATTATTTTGAGTACTCACATCTGATGATCTGGATGTATTTTTCCGCTTGTTGGGACGAGGCATTTCGTCACAGTTCGGCAAAAGAAGAGAAAACAAATTATTTGAGAATTTTCAACAGCACTTTTATCATCACATTGAAACAAAGCTTTGCAGCACCATGTCTTTTTTGAGACAGTCACATACAGCTCATCGCGTGAATTGTTTACAGTGCGTCTTACAACAAGAAAACCGGTTCAGCGGAGCTCTGCGATCGTGCGTCCGTCTCCGACGGTGAAAAAGAGTCAAGTCCGACAGTGACATTCTTGGTGAAGAAATTACTAGAGCTTCTTTTTTCTCATCGTTTAACTTGAGTTTGTTAAATGTCATCCATGATTTAACATCTTGAATACATGCTTGCATTGACTGAACCAGCTCGTTGACATGGCTGGGTTCTGCAGACTTTTGTAACTAAGTATCATCTGCAAAAGAGTGAGACAGAACAGAGTGAGATGAGATGATATCAGACAAGGGTGTTGTATACAAACCAAACAAAACTAGGCCAAGGACAGAACCCTGTGGCACTCCATAGGCGATTAACGCTGGGTTAGATTTGCAGTTTTGAATAGATACAGTTTGAGTGCGGTTGGACAGGTATGATTCAAACCAGTGAAGGGCTGTGGCAGAAACACCAAAGACATGTTATAAACGAGAGAGAGAAAAATGCTGTGATCAATGGTGTCGAATGCGGCCGAGAGATCTAACAATGTCAAAACAGAGAGCTTTCCTTCATCAAGAGAAAGCAGGAGATCATTTACAACTTTCATCAGGGCAGTTTCCGTACTATGACCGGGTCTATAGGCCGACTGATGGATACTGAACAGTTGTTTGGACGATAAATGAGTGGAAAACTGAGACAACACAATTTTCTCAATAATATTTGACAAAAACGACAGATTGGAAACTCGACGGAAACTTTTCAGATCGTTAGTGTCCAGTGTTAGAGGGGTTACAATCGCATTCTTGTGAACATCAGGGAAAACACCAGAAAGTAGAGAATCATTGATCATCTTTGTCAAAAAAGGCAAGAAAGACGAAGAACAAAGGACGGTGTTGGACGAAGGACAAAGGGTGGTGTTCGACGAAGAACAAAAGATAGTGTTTGACGAAGAACAATGGATGGTATTGGGTGAAGAGAAAAACAAACAGTGGTGTTGGACAAAAAAAAAAAAAAAAAAAAAAAAAAAAAAAACCTATGGTGTTGGACAAAAACAAAACAAAACAAAAAAAAAACCTGTGGTGTTGGACAAAAAAAAAAAAAAAAAACCGAACTGTGGTGCTGGACAAAAAACAAAATATGGTGTTGGGCAAAAAAATAAACTATGGTGTTGGGCAAAAAACAAACTGTGGTGTTGGACAAGAAAACCAAACAGTGGTGTTGGGCAAAAAAACAAACTGTGGTGTTGGACAAAAAACAAACTGTGGTGTTGGACAAGAAAACCAAACAGTGGTGTTGGGCAAAAAAACAAACTGTGGTGTTGGACAAAAAACAAACTGTGGTGCTGGACAAAAAACAAACTGTGGCGTTCGACAAAAAACAAACTGTGGTGCGAACAAAAAAAATGTGGCGTTGGACAAAAAACAAATGTGGTGTTGGACTAAAAAGAAACTGTGGTGTTGGACAAAAACCAAACTGTGGTGTTGGACAAAAACCAAACTGTGGTGTTGGACAAAAACCAAACTGTGGTGTTGGACAAAAAACAAACTGTGGTGCGAACAAAAAATGTGGTGCTGGACAAAAAACAAATGTGGTGTTGGACTAAAAAGAAACTGTGGTGTTGGACAAAAAACAAACTGTGGTGCGGACAAAAAAAATGTGGTGTTAGACAAAAAACAAATGTGGTGTTGGACTAAAAACAAATGTGGTGCTGGACAAAAAACAAACTGTGGTGCTGGACAAAAAACAAATGTGGTGCTGGACAAAAAACAAACTGTGGTGCTGGATAAAAAAAATGTGGCGTTGGACAAAAAACAAACTGTGGTGCTGGATAAAAAAAATGTGGCGTTGGACAAAAAACAAACTGTGGTGCTGGACAAAAACAAACTGTGGTGTTGGACAAAAAACAAACTGTGGTGTTGGACGAAATACAAACTATGGTGTTGGATGAAAAACAAACTGTGGTGTTGAACGAAGTACAAACTGTGGTGTTGGATGAAAAACAAACTGTGGTGTTGGACGAAGTACAAACTGTGGTGCCGGACGCAAAACAAACTGTGGTGTTGAACGAAGAATAAAAACAAAGGTGTTGGACGAAAAACAAAGTGGCGTTGCACGAAGAAGAAAGGGGGGATTGGACAAAGTCTCGGTGGTGTTGGAGAATAACAAAGTGCTTTGGACAAAGAACAAGGGGTGGTGTTGAACAAAGAACAAAGGGTGGTGTTGGACGAAGAACAAAAAGTGGTGTGGATGAAGAACAAGAGGCGGTGTTGGACAAAGAACAAGCAGTAGTGTTGGACGAAAAACAAAGGGTGGTGTGGGTTGAAAACAAAGATTGGTGTTGGACGAAGAACAAAACGTGGTGTTGAACGAAGAACAAAGGGTGTTGTGGGTCGAAAAACAAAGGGTGGTATTGGACGAAGAACAAAGGACGGTGCTGGATGTAGAACAAAGGGAGGTGTTAGACGAAGAACAAAGGGAGGTGCTGGACGAAGAACAAAGGGTGTTGTTGGACAAAGAACAAGCAGTGGTGTTGGATGCAGAACAAACAGTGGTGAACGGAAATAGATGTCTGTTATGGAACGAAAATGATTGACGCTGAAGAAGAGGAGGAAGAGAGAGAGAGAGAGAGAGAGAGAGAGAGAGAGAAGAGAGAGAAGAGAGAGAAGAGAGAGAGAGAGGACAACTATTCTTAAGATAAACAATAATACGACTAAAATGGTTCATTTGGTTTTGTTTTCTTTCCTTTTCTTTTCAGAATTTTTCCCCCGGAGAGAGAGTAGGGGCGAGTTGTCTATTTTTTTCTCGTTGAGGTGCACAGGCATAGTGTGTGTGTGTGTGTGTGTGTGTGTGTGTGTGTGTGTGTGTGTGTGTGTGTGTGTGTGTGTGTGTGTGTGTGTGTGCGTACACACACACTCAGACCCCACATCGATGCTTCAGCATGAACACACACACACACACACACACACACACACACACACACACACACGCACGCACGCACGCACGCACGCACGCACGCACACCCGCAGGCACGCAGGCACGCAGGCACACACACACACACACACACACACACACACACACACACACACACACACACACACACACACACACACACGCACACACACACAATGTATAATTATCCTGTTCTCATTAAAATTTCAAGAACATATCTACTACTGAAAAAAGCAGCAGCAGCTCTGATAGTCGCAGTATTGAAATTAGCAGCAGCAGTCGCAGGAAGAGCAGCCGAGATAAAAGCAAGCAGTGGTTGTAGCGGCTGCGACAGCTAGACAAGCAGAGTAGCACGTTATCTTCAGACACAGAGGTTTCTCTCACATAACGTCTTCAGCTGAATTGTCGGCAGTGCGTTCTGATTTTGTGAGTCGGTCGTGTCATGTTGTGCTGTTTCCACGGGGACAGAGTGGGGGATAAAACGCACATTTTCCCCACAAATTTGCAACAGTAGGCTGTTTGCTCATGTCATGAACGGGTCTTGGCGTATGTTTGGATCGCTTACTGTCGCAGGATTCCAGTCCTAAGTCGCAGTGTTTAGTGTTGTCTGTCCAAGGATGATTATAATAATGGCAGCAGCATCATTATCGTCCCCACGACTAAAACCCGTCCCCCATTGATATATACACTCACCCAATCACAATGAAGTAATGGCGACTTGACACCTCCCCTCGTGGGAAACGTGCGGTTTGCCCAATCAGAAGCAAGAGAAGACATGACGTCACGCGGGCTGGGCCAAAAAAGGGAAAAGAGAGGTGAATGAAGCGAGGGCGGGCGGAGTAAACATGTGTGTGTGGAGTGCTGTTCATTCCACGCATGCCAACCCGCCCCGCACTGACCTCCTCGCTCCCCTCCCCTCCAGCCTCCTACCCCCATATCCCCCAGAGTCTCCCCTCCCCTCCCCCTTCCTTCCCCCCTGCACGCGGAGCGCGGCAGGCCTGTCAGGAAGGGGGGAAACAAACAGCGAGGGGCAGTGCTATAAATTTCCCCTCCGCCCAAGCCCTGCTCAGTGTGGCAGACAGACAGCCACAAGCACGGAAGTTGCGAAGAAGTTTCCGTCAGGGATTGCTGTGTCGTGAGACAGCTCTCTACTCTCTGCGCAGCTCTGTTGTGTGACCAAGTGCTCAGCTCTCTGCACAGCTCTGTTGTGTGACCAAGTGCTCTGCTCTCTGCACAGCTCTGTAGTGTGACCAAGTGCTCTGCTCTCTGCACAGATCTGTTGTGTGACCAAGTGCTCTGCTCTCTGCACAGCTCTGTTGTGACCAAGTGCTCTGCTCTCTGCACAGCTCTATTGTGTGACCAAGTGCTCTGCTCTCTGCACAGCTCTATTGTGTGACCAAGTGCTCTGCTCTCTGCACAGCTCTATTGTGTGACAAGTGCTCTGCTCTCTGCACAGCTCTATTGTGTGACCAAGTGCTTTGCTCTCTGCACAGCTCTATTGTGTGACAAGTGCTCTTCTCTCTACACAGCTCTCTGCTGTGTGACAAAGTTGGTTTTTTTTTTCTCTCTCTCTCTCTCTCTACACAACTCTATTCTGTGACCAAGTAGGCCAAACCGCCACTGCCAGTGTGCCATCAGAGTGTTGGAGTACTACGGGAAGAAGTCACCATAGTCACAGGTTCTGGTGCAGGTCTGACCCTGGAGACATAGTACCGTGGGCTCCACGCTTCGTCGAAGTCTTCCAACCCACGTGCATGGCCGCTGACGGCTGTCACATGTTGAGCAGCTCACCCCTGACTTCATCTGCTGTGGTTACTATCACCGAACATTGTGTGTCAGTGGTGTGTGACCGCGCTCTGTGGAAATGATGTATGTGTGATCAGCTGGTCAGCTGGAGAAATACTACCAACTGATGCACAGAGCTGCTGTCTGTCAGAGCCTGGCTTCCTGTGTCTGAGGTCATGTTGTGGATGGCAGCGAGGACTGGGCGCTGCAAACACTGCCACTGACTCTCTCAGCTTGGTCAGTGATCTCCACACAAGTTCCAGACAGGGAGTGAGACGTCAGGAAACAGGGACCAGCTAGGACAGAGACCAATTCAGGACAGGACCAGTTAGGAGAGGAATTAATCAAGAAACTGATTTCTGGGACTTTATCTTGACGTCATCACCATGTGCACATGTGGAGGACTGCAGGCAGTGATGAGAACCGCCGTTGTTTTGGTGGTAAGTGGCGCTGTGCTGTGGCTATGTGACTGTTGGCATGGAATGGGGACTTGTGTGGCTTACTGAGTCCTCTGGAATCAGCTCTGAACTTTTTTTTGTTTTTTGTCTGGAATCGATGTCATTGTCTGGTATCAGCATTATTGTCTGATATTGGTGTTATTGTCTGGTGTCAGTGTTATTGTCCGGCATCAGTGTCATTATCTGGTATCAGTGTTATTGTCTGGTATTGGTGTTATTGTCTGGTATTGACGTTATTGTCTGGTATCAGTGTTATTGTCTAGTATCAGTGTCATTGTCTGGTATCAATGTTATTGTCTGGCATTTGCGTTATTGTCTGTTATCGGTGTTATTGTCTGGTAATAGTGTCATTGTCTATTATGGGTGTAATTGTCTGGTATTGGTGTTAATGTCTGGTATTGGTGTTAATGACTGGTATTGGTGTCATTGTCTGGTATCTGTGTCATTGTCTGGT
>CM065723.1:83843560-83858560 GCA_033310375.1 Conus canariensis
AACCTTTAGCATGTTCCACTGTCCCTCAGTGACCCCCCCCCCCCCTTCCACCTGTAGCAGTTCCACTGTCCCTCAGTGACACCCCCCCCCTCCACCTGTAGCAGTTCCACTGTCCCTCAGTGACATCCCCCCCCTCCACCTGTAGCAGTTCCACTGTCCCTCAGTGACCCCCCCCTTCCACCTGTAGCAGTTCCACTGTCCCTCAGTGACCCCCCCCTTCCACCTGTAGCAGTTCACTGTCCCTCAGTGACCCCCCCCCTTCCACCTGTAGCAGTTCCACTGTCGCTCATTGACCCCCCCCCCTTCCACCTGTAGCAGTTCCACTGTCCCTCAGTGACTCCCCCCTTCCACCTGTAGCAGTTCCACTGTCCCTCAGTGTCCCCCCCCCCCTTCCACCTGTAGCAGTTCCACTGTCCCTCAGTGACCCCCCCCCCCCCCTTCCACCTGTAGCAGTTCCACTGTCCCCACAGTGTGTCAGGGTCAGCACTGACCAGGCCGCCAGCTGGACTTTGGCACAGTGCACGTGCTCCACATCGTCCCTCATCCTCCCTCATTGACAGAGGTAAAGGTGATCATTGACAGAGGTGAAGGTTATGGTGAAGGTGCTCCTCGTCATCCCTCATTGACAGAGGTAAAGGTGACTCATTGACAGAGGTGAAGGTTATGGTGAAGGTGCTCCTCATCCCTCATTGACAGAGGTAAAGGTGACTCATAGACAGAGGTGAAGGTGACTCATTGACAGAGGTAAAGGTGACTCACTGACAGAGGTAAAGTTTATGGTGAAGAAGTTTTGCATCATTCCTCATCATTCCTCATCACATCTCATCATTTCGCATCATCCCTCATCATTCCTCATCATCTCTCATCCACAGAGGTGAAGGTGGCTTAGTTAAGGTGCTCCTCATCATCCCTCATCATCCCTCATCATCCTTCATCATTCTTTAGCATTCTTCATCATCCCTCATAATCACTCAATTATCCCTCATCATCCCTCATCATCCCTCATCATCCCTCAATCCTACCTCGTCATCCCTCATCATCCCTCATCATCCCTCATCATTCCTCATCATCCCTCATCATTACTCATCATCCCTCATCATTCTTCGTCATCCCTCATCATCCCTCATCATTATTCATCATCCCTCATGATTCTTTATCATTCTTCATCATCCCTCATCATCCCTCATCGTTCTTCATCATCCCTCATCTTCCCTCATCGACAGAGGTCACAGTCCAACTTGTGAGATGGGATGACCAACCATCCACAACTCTCTACGCTCTACTACAACAGGTCAGTCTGGACGTGTGGCCAGGACAAACGGGTGTTGAAGACCTGTCAGCATGGCACACAGCACGCTGATGTCGGTCACCATACAGCAGTCCTTCACAGGCCCAGACAATGGGCAGCTACATAGGGCTCTATCTATAGAGAGTTTCTGAGTGTGTCTTCCCCGACAACAGGAAACAGGACGTCAGTGGGTGGAAACAGGGATGCCTTTGTCTGAGGGACACTGTTTTGGATCCAGTTGACGTCATCCGTCAGCATCCTCGTTCTCTTCACAATCCTCTCTCTCTCTCTCTCTCTCTCTCTCTCTCTCTCTCTCTCTCTCTCTCTCTCTCTCTCTCTCTCTCTCTCTCCCGTTTATCAGATTTCACTTCTTTCGTTCAAATAATCGCCTCTGTCTCTTTCTGTCTCTCTGCCTCTGTGTGTGTGTGTGTGTGTGTGTGTGTGTGTGTGTGTGTGTGTGTGTGTGTGTGTGTGTGTGGGGCGCGCGCGCGCGCGCCTAAAACCTCATTCTTTGATCGAATAAAGGCTTTTCTAAGTGCTCTCTCTCTCTCTCTCTCTCTCTCTCTCTCTCTCTCTCTCTCTCTTCCTCTATCTCTCTCTCCCTGAATGGACTCTCTCTCTCTCTCTGTCTCTCTCTCTGTCTCTCTCTCTCTCTCTCTCTCTCTCTCTCTCTCTCTCTCTCTTCCCCCACGAATGAGGATTATTCTCTCTCCCATGAATGAGGATTACTCTCTCTCTCTCTCTCTCTCCCATGAATGAGTATTACTCTCTCTCTCTCTCATGAATAAGGATTTCTCTCTCTCTCTCTCTCTCTCTCTCTCTCTCTCTCTCTCTCTCTCTCTCCCATGAATGAGGATTACTCTCTCTCTCATGAATGAGGATTACTCTCTCTCTCTCTCTCTCTCTCTCTCTCTCTCTCTCTCTCTCTCTCTCTCTCTCCCTCCCATGAATGAGGACTACTCTCTCTTTGTCTGTCTGTATGTCTGTCTGTCTGTCTGTCTCTCTCTCTCTCCCTCTCTCTCTCTCTCTCTCTCTCTCTCTCTCTCTTCTCAATATCAAAAGAGCTATTTGGTTGTGATTATGATGTTATGTTCATTTCAACCTATATTCGACCATATGATTCCAGTTACTGGAGAAACAATAATAATGGATATGGTATAGAAGTACTTGATGAATGTATTATGTATTTGTATGAGAAATTCGACGATTTTCTTATTCTGTTATGTGGGGATTTAAATGCTCGCACCGATGATAGAAATTTTGATTACATTGACGACATTTTTTAGCAGACGGTCAGCAGTGCTGCAACCGACATAAATACTTTTGCCAGAAAGTGTGATGATATGGAAATGAATCTCTTTGGGACTCAGCTAGTTGAATTGTGCAAAATTGCAGACTGTTTTATTGTAAACGGTTCCTCAAAATGGAATTGTGACTCTGGTTGTACTTACGTGTCAGAAAAAGGGTCAAGCGTGATAGATTACTTTTTGATGTCATGTAATTTCCCCTCTCATCTCTCAGACATACGATTAATTGTAAAAGAGTTGATCGACTCAGATCACCTACCCGTACAACTAACATTGTACACAAAGGTCATGAATGAGGAAACTATGCAGAATGCTATGCTAATTGCCTTAAAGACAGTAGTAGAGAAAAAATAGTGTGGAATGTGGACAACGAAAAAGAATATTAAGATTGTCTTAAAGACTACGAAGGTATAACTATATTAAAGGAAGCAATGGAACAGATTGATGAAGATGTTGATTCAGCAATGGATTTGTTTACGCAATATCTGCTTAGAGCTGGTAAGTGTATGCAGAAAACAGTGTCTACTAAGAAGCTTTCTCAGAGATCTGAATGGTTTGATGAGGAGTGCAAAAAGGCTAAACAGGAATGTAAAAGACGCTTACGAGTACTCCGAAAGTTCAAACGGATGGGAAAATGTAAATGCCATGACGGAAAATTGACGTTACAGACAAAATTAAGAAAATCTAACCAAAAATGTACATGTAAAGACATGAGATTGTCCTATGCTGAAAGCAGAAAAATATACAGGAAACTACTGACATGTAAAAAAACGAAGTTACCGTAGGCAAACGGCTGAAAAACTAAGTGTTAACTTAAAAAAAAATCAGCTTTATTCTGGAACCGTCTCAAATGTGTGGGACTGAGGAATGAAATGAGGATGAGTGGTACTATAACAACACAGTATTGGTTTGAACATTTTCAAAAAACGTTTTCTTTAAAGGAAGGTTATACAGTGAACCAAACTTATCCCCCAACAGATATAAAAGAGGGACAGGAGCATCCTCTGAATCGGGTCATTACGTACCACGAAGTAGAAAAAGCACTGAAGAAAATTAAATGTGGAAAAGCAAGTCGCACAGTTGGTATTATTGGAGAAATGCTAAAAACGGCGGGTCAAACTATTATTAACTTTCTCACTGTGTTATTTAACAAATTTTTTGATAATGGTGTATATCCACATGAATGGTCGAAAGCCATTGTAGTGCCTATTTTCAAAAAGGGGAATATAGACGACACTGATAATTATAGAGGTGTATCTTTGATTAATGTCACTTGTAAATGCTTTACTTCAATTCTGAACCAGAGACTGTATTCATGGCTAGAGGAAAATAATATAATTGTTGAAAATCAAGCTGGTTTTAGAAACAATTATTCAACGGTTGATCAAATATTCAATTTATACACTATTGTCCAGAGATGTTTATGTTCAACAAGTCGAAAACTTTATGTTACCTTTGTGGATTTCAGAAAAGCGTTTGATTCAGTTCACCATGACAAATTACAACAAACCCTGTATAATGAAGGGATACAGGGGAAATTTTTATGTTGTCTGAAGTCCATGTATGATTCTCTCATTTCATGTGTTCGATGCAATGGAGATTTTTCGGAGTTTTTGATTGCCCTGTTGATGTAAGACAAGGATGTGGACTGAGTCCATCACTGTTTTCACTCTTCATTAACCAACTGGCCAACCACATTAATGAAACGTGGGTCCATGGAGTGCAACTGCTTCCTAGTTTTATTGAGATCTTCATTTTGCTCGTTGCAGATGATGTAGCTCTAATTTCTACTACACCAGGTGGTCTACAAGCACAACTAAACTCATTGAAAACATGTTGCTGTAGGTTAAGATTAGATGTTGACAAATCTAAGACTAAAGTCATGGTGTTCAGGAAGGGAGGCTATTTAGGCAGACGAGAAAAATGGTATTATGATGGTGAAGAAATCGAGACAGTCAACAGCTACTGTTACTTGGGTTTCACATTTACTACCATGCTTAGTATGAATCTTGGAATAGAGCACATGGTAACAAAGGCAAAGAAAGCACTTTATCTTCTGTGCCGTGCGTTTAACAATTGCAAAGAAATGTCTCGGGAAGTATTCTTCAAAATCTTTGATTCCAAAATCCAGCCAATTTTACTGTACTCAGCGGAAATATGGGGTCTGCAACGTTTAGAGCACATTGAGAAAGTACACTTATTAGCCTGCAAACGATTCCTTGGCGTTCCACTTAAAACACCTAATAAACTTGTATATTCAGAATTAAGCAGGCATCCGTTATACATAAATTCATACATGAAAGCATTGAAATATTGGTTTAGATTATTAGACATGGGCTTGAATAGATTACCTAAACAGGCTTACCTTATGCAAGTAAATCTTGATGATCAGGGCATACGGTGCTGGGTAACAGGTATTAGAGAAATTCTAGGGAGCACCGGATTTAATTATGTATGGCTACGGCAAGGTGTGGATGACGTAAGAGTGTTTTTACCAATTTTCAAACAAAGGCTAGTTGATATGTATGTTCAAGAATGGTTGGCATCAATTAGGGATAAAAATAGATATGTCTTGTACAGATCTTTACAGTGTGGTTTCGGAATTAGTCATTACTTTGAGTTTCTGGACATCTTTTGCTTTAGAGTGGCTTTGACACAGACAAGACTTGGGGTACTCCCTCTAAGAAACAATACCGAGAGATATTGTGAAAATCCCGTCGCAAGATTTTGCCCATATTGTTTGAATGTGGATGAGGATGAAAAAACATCTTATATTTGTATGTCCTTTGTATACTGATTTAAGAGACAGGTTTCTTGGTCTCTATCTTAATGTTCCGTTACAAATTCTTTTGAATGGTGTAGATAAACAATTATCTCGTGCAGTGGCAAAATACATATTTCTCTCACTTAAGCATAGACAAGAAACAATTAACTACCTTTGAAATATGTAATAGGCTTCAGTTAGATATAGCTTTTGTAATAAGAACAAGTCAGAACGCTCATATTCGGAGTTATGATGAACTTGTTGATCAGGATAGTTATGTTGAATGAGTGAGATCATATCTGAGCTAAGGTTATTTACTTTGAACGTATATGTGTATATCAAAGGTGTGATTTTGTATGTACGTGATGTTGTTTTCCCGCTATCTACCCACTCCCTTCCCCACCCACGTCCCCAATATTTCCCATTATCATTGTGCATGATGCCTATGGCCTATATGCATTAAACGTTCGCATTCGCATTCTCTCTCTCTCTCTCTCTCTCTCTCTCTCTCTCTCTCTCTCTCTCTCTCTCTCCATTCTTCTCTCTCTCATAATGAATCTCTCTCTCTCTCTCTCTCTCTCTCTCTCTCTCTCTCTCTGCCATGAATGAGGATTACTCTCTCTCCCATGAATGAGGATTACTCTCTCTCCCATGAATGAGGATTATTCTCTCTCTCCCATGAATGAGGATTACTCTCTCTCTCTCTGTCTCTCTGTCTCTCTGTCTCTCTCTCTCTCTCTCTCTCTCTCTCTCTCTCTCTCTAACATCCATCCATCCATCCATGAGGATTACTCTCTCTCCCATGAATGAGGATTACTCTCTCTCCCATGAATGAGGATTATTCTCTCTCTCCCATGAATGAGGATTACTCTCTCTCTCTCTCCCTGTCTGTCTCTCTCTCTCTCTCTCTCTCTCTCTCTCTCTCTCTCTCTCTCCCTCCCATGAATGAGGATTACTCTCTCTCCATGAATGAGGATTACTCTCTCTCTCTCTCTCTCTCTCTCTCTCTCTCCCATGAATAAGGATTACTCTCTCTCCATGAATGAGGATTACCCTCTCTCCCATGAATGAGGATTACCCTCTCTCCCATGAATGAGGATTACCCTCTCTCTCCCATGAATGAGGATTACCCTTTCTCCCATGAATGAGGATTACTCTCTCTCCCATGAATGAGGATTACTATCTCTCCCATGAATGAGGATTACTCTCTGTCCCATGAATGAGGATTACCCTGTCTTCCATGAATGAGGATTGCCCTCTCTCTCCCATGAATGAGGATTACCCTCTCTCCCATGAATGAGGATTACCCTCTCTCTCCCATGAATGAGGATTACTCTCACTCCCATGAATGAGGATTACTCTCTGTCCCATGAATGAGGATTACCCTCTCTCCCATGAATGAGGATTACTCTCACTCCCATGAATGAGGATTACTCTCTCTCCCGTGAATGAGGATTACCCTCTCTCCCATGAATGAGGATTACTCTCTCCCATAAATGAGGATTACTCTCTCTCCCATGAATGAGGATTACTCTCTCTCCCATGAATGAGGATTACCCTCGCTCCCATGAATGATGATTTTTTCTCTCTCTCTCTCTCTCTCTCTCTCTCTCTCTCTCTCTCTCTCTCTCTCTCTCTCTCTCTCATGAATGAGGATTACTCTCTCTCCCATGAATGAGGATTACTCTCTCTCTCTCTCTCATGGTGAGGATTACTCTCTCTCCCATGAATGAGGATCACTCGCTCTCTCTCTCTCATGATGAGGATTACTCTCTCTTCCATGGATGAGGATCTCTCTCTCTCTTTCTCTCTCTCATGAATGAATGAGGATTACTCTCTCCTCTCTCATGAGTGAAGATTACGATCTCTCTCCCTCCATCCATCCCCCTCTCTCTCTCTCTCTCTCTCTCTCTCTCTCTCCCCCCCCCCCCCCCCCCTTTCTGATTGCCCTCGAATTATTCTTGTTTCGTTCCGTAATTTAATTTCATATAATTATTGTACTTGTGTGCTCACACACACCTTAGTTTGGGGCCTTGGCCTGTTATATGAATAAATCATTTGAATCTGAATCTCTCTCTCTCTCTCTCTCTCTCTCTCTCTCTCTCTCTCTCTCTCTCTTCTCTCTCTCTCTCTCTCTCTCTCCAAACAGGCTTCACCTATTTTCGTTCCAATAACAGACAGATCTATTTCGGTACCAACTCGTTGTTTATGAGTGTGTTGTTGTTTCTCTGCCGGAGTCCAGGGGAGAGACACCAATACTGCCCCCTATCTTGGCCCTGTCATATCTTGGCCCTGTCAGGGGGAGGTGATGGGGGGGGGGGGGGTATCAACTTCACTCACACCCACCCTCCGCCTCCAGCCCATCCCTCAAAAAATAATCGGTGCTTTGGCTTATCATCAAGACGCCACCTGTTGTTTTTTTCTGTTGGACATATTTTGGACTACCCTGAATGCCAACACACACACACACACACACACACACACATGGAGAGAAGTGGCCGGCACATGCGTGGCTGCCTTATCGCGAGTGTGGCGATGGAGGTGAGGTGTGAAAGTCGTGCCCAGGGTTATCTTGGTCATGTCTCAACACTGGACAACTGGCCGCCACTCCGCCCCCCCCCCCCTTACTCCCTCCCCCCCCCCCCCCCCCCCATCCCTTCCCCTGCATACCTTCACTGCTGCGGTCCTCCCGGCCCTATCATAACGTCACTGGAAATTAGTTTTACCCCCCTTCCCTCTCTGTCAACTCTCTCTCTCTCTCTCTCTCTCTCTCTCTCTCTCCAATATTTGTAACGGTTCTCATGCACGCTGTCGTGTGACTAGTGTTCATCTGTTCTTGTTCGTAAGGGAGACCACATGTTGGGAAATACGTGCTTTTCCTCTTTAGTTGAACTGCGATTACTCTCTCTCTCTCTCTCTCTCTCTCTCTCCTCTCTCTCTCTCTCTCTCTGTGTGTCTCTCTCTGTCTCTGTCTCTGTCTCTCTCTCTCTCTCTCTCTCTCTCTCTCTCTCTCTCTCTCTCTCTCTCTCTCTCTGTGCGCGCGCGCGCGCGCGCGTGCGTGTGTGTGTGTATGTGTGTGTGTGTGAGATTCTGTCACTTCAAACTGTATCTCCATTCCCCTCTCTGTCTGTCTGTCTATCTGTTCATCTGTCTATCTCTGTCTCTCTGTCTCTGCCTCTGTCTCTGACTCTGTCTCCCTCTATCTCTCCCTTTCTATCTCTCTCTCTCTCTCTCTCTCTCTCTCTCTCTCTCTCTCTCTCTCTCTCTCAGTCGTTCTCCATCCCTTCCTCCTTCCTGTCCTCCCGCACTTACACAGTTACTGACATTTTAGCTTGTTGTTATTAACCAAATCCGCGCGCCCGCACACGCAGACACAGACACAGGCACAGACACACACTCACACACACACACACACACACACACACACACACACACACACACACACACACACACACACAGAGGCACACACACTCACACACACACACACACACACACACACACACACACACACACACACACACACAACACACACTCACTCACTCACTCACTCACTCACATGCTCTGTCTCTGTGTGTCTCTGTCTCTGTCTGTCATTCTGTCTGTCTGTCTGCCTGTCTGTCGTGTCTCACTCCCTCCCTCCCTCCCTCTCTCTCTCTCTCTCTCTCTCTCTCTCTCTCTCTCACGCACGAACACTGATACAACCCCACCCCACGCACACACACATTCATTCATTCACACACATACACACACACACACACACACACACACACACACACACACACACACACACACACACACACACACACACACACAGAGCACACACAGAGCACACACATAGAGCACACGCATGGACGCGCAGAGAGAGAGGAGAGAGAGAGAGATTGATTGATTGATTGATTGATTGATCTTTAATACACAAGGAAGAAGATTTAAGGCCAAAGCCTAGTCTTACAATCTGTCCTTGTCATGCATACATTATTTCAACACATATCATTCATACTGACAATTCAACATAGCAACATGGTAATCTAATTCTACAATGATAAGCAAGCTATTCATAAAAGTACTAATGAGATGGGGGATGGTAAAACAGAAGGAAACTTACAAACAAACAAACAAAAATACAGAGAGAGAGGTCAGAGGAGGGTGGGGAAGAGAGAATGGTAGGTAGGGGGAGGAGAAAAGGGATGGTAGACAGAGTGGGAGTGGGGATGAGCGATTTTAACGGAGTAGGTTTTATGTTTAGACGATTTATTCAAAGTATGGTACACATAAGACTTTGCGAATGGGCGCTAATCATTGTAATCGTATAATTAAATTACTGAGACATAAAATGTTTATGCAAATGTTCCTTGAAAAGTTTTAAAGTATTCAGAGAGAGAGAGAGGGGGGGGGGAAGAATGGGGTGGGGGTGGGGACGAAAGAATGGAGTGGGGGGAGAGGGGTTTTTTCCAATATAAGCAACCTGTGGCTGTTGCACCACCTGTAGTGGCCTGTCAGGAATGCTTCCTGTGCCACCTCCTCACTGTGTCATCATGTGTAACAGCATGACCCCCACCTTCACCTTCCTGTGCCACCTCCTGACTGTCATCATGTGTAACAGAATGACCCCCACCTTCACCTTCCTGCGCCACCTCCTGACTGTCATCATGTGTAACAACATGACCCCCCACCTTCACCTTCCTGTGCCACCTCCTCCAGTCATCATGTGTAGCAACATGACCCCCACCTTCCCGTGCCACCTCCTCCTGACTGTCATCATGTGTAGCAACATGACCCCCACCTTCACCTTCCTATGCCACCTCCTCCAGTCATCATGTGTAACAACATGACCCCCACCTTCACCTTCCTGTGCCACCTCCTGACTGTCATCATGTGTAGCAACATGACCCCCACCTTCACCTTCCTGTGCCACCTCCTCCAGTCATCATGTGCAACAACATGACCCCCACCTTCACCTTCCTGTGCCACCTCCTGACTGTCATCATGTGTAGCAACATGACCCCACCTTCACCTTCCTTGCCACCTCCTGTCATCAGTGTAACAACATGACCCCCACCTTCACTTCCTGTGCCACCTCCTCCTATCATCATGTGTAACAACATGACCCCCACCTTCACCTTCTTGCCACCTCCCTGTCATCATGTGTAACACATGACCCCACCTTCACCTTCCTTACCACTCCTCTTCATCATGTGTAACAACATGACCCCCACCTTCACCTTCCTATGCCACCTCCTCCTGTCATCATGTGTAACAACATGACCTCCACCTTCACCTTCCTGTGCCACCTCTCTGTCATCATGTGTAACAACATGACCCCCACCTTCACCTTCTGTGCCACCTCCTGTCATCATGTGTAACAACATGACCTCCACCTTCACCTTCCTGTGCCACCTCCTGTCATCATGTGTAACAACATGACCCCACCTTCACCTTCCTGTGCCACCTCCTGTCATCATGTGTAACAACATGACCCCCACCTTCACCTTCCTGTGCCACCTCCTGTCATCATGTGTAACAACATGACCTCCACCTTCACCTTCCTGTGCCACCTCCTGTCATCATGTGTAACAACATGACCCCCACCTTCACCTTCCTGTGCCACCTCCTGTCATCATGTGTAACAACATGACCTCCACCTTCACCTTCCTGTGCCACCTCCTGTCATCATGTGTAACAACATGACCCCCACCTTCACCTTCCTGTGCCACCTCCTGTCATCATGTGTAACAACATGACCCCACCTTCACCTTCCTGTGCCACCTCCTGTCATCATGTGTAACAACATGACTCCACCTTCACCTTCCTGTGCCACCTCCTGACTGTCATCATGTGTAACAAATGACCTCCACCTTCACCTTCCTGTGCCACCTCTCCTGACTGTCATCATGTGTAACAACATGACCCCCACCTTCACCTTCCTATGCCACCTCCTCCTGACTGTCATCATGTGTAACAATATGACTTCCACCTTCACCTTCCTGTGCCACCTCTTCCTGACTGTCATCATGTGTAACAACATGACCCCCACCTTCACCTTCCTATGCCACCTCCTCCTGACTGTCATCATGTGTAACAACATGACCCCACCTTCACCTTCCTATGCCACCTCCTCCTGACTGTCATCATGTGCAACAACATGACCCCCACCTTCACCTTCCTATGCCACCTCCTCCTGACTGTCATCATGTGTAACAACATGACCCCCACCTTCACCTTCCTATGCCACCTCCTCCTGACTGTCATCATGTGTAACAACATGACCCCACCTTCACCTTCCTATGCCACCTCCTCCTGACTGTCATCATGTGTAACAACATGACCCCCACCTTCACCTTCCTATGCCACCTCCTCCTGACTGTCATCATGTGTAACAACATGACCCACCTTCACCTTCCTATGCCACCTCCTCCTGACTGTCATCATGTGTAGCAACATGACCCCCACCTTCACCTTCCTATGCCACCTCCTCCTGACTGTCATCATGTGTAGCAACATGACCCCACCTTCACCTTCCTATGCCACCTCCTCCTGACTGTCATCATGTGTAGCAACATGACCCCCACCTTCACCTTCCTATGGCCACCTCCTCCTGACTGTCATCATGTGTAGCAACATGACCCCCACCTTCACCTTCCTATGCCACCTCCTCCTGACTGTCATCATGTGTACAACATGACCCCCTTCACCTTCCTGTGCCACCTCCTCCTGACTGTCATCATGTGTACAACATTGACCCCCACCTTCACCTTCCTATGCCACCTCCTCCTGACTGTCATCATGTGTAACAACATGACCTCACCTTCCTGTGCCACCTCCTCCTGATCTGTCATCATGTGTAGCAACATGACCCCCACCTTCACCTTCCTAGATGCCACCTCCTCCTGACTGTCATCATGTGTAACAACATGACCTTCACCTTCCCTGCCACCTCCTCCTGACTGTCATCATGTGTAGCAACATGACCCCCACCTTCACCTTCCTGCCACCTCCTCCTGACTGTCATCATGTGTAACAGCATGACCCCCACCTTCACCTTCCTATGCCACCTCCTCCTGACTGTCATCATGTGTAACAACATGACCTCCACCTTCCTGTGCCACCTCCTCCTGACTGTCATCATGTGTAGCACATGACCCCCACCTTCACCTTCCTATGCCACCTCCTCCTGACTGTCATCATGTGTAACAACATGACCTCCACCTTCCTGTGCCACCTCCTCCTGACTGTCATCATGTGTAGCAACATGACCCCCACCTTCACCTTCCTATGCCACCTCCTCCTGACTGTCATCATGTGTAACAACATGACCTCCACCTTCCTATGCCACCTCCTCCTGACTGTCATCATGTGTAACAACATGACCCCCACTTCACCTTCCTATGCCACCTCCTCCTGACTGTCATCATGTGTAACAACATGATCTCCACCTTCACCTTCCTATGCCACCTCCTCCTGACTGTCATCATGTGCAACAACATGACCCCACCTTCACCTTCTATGCCACCTCCTCCTGACTGTCATCATGTGTAACAACATGACCTCCCCTCACCTTCCTATGCCACCTCCTCCTGACTGTCATCATGTGCAACAACATGCACCTTCACCTTCCTATGCCACCTCCTCCTGACTGCATCATGTGTAACAACATGACCTCCCCTTCCTATGCCACCTCCTCCTGACTGTCATCATGTGTAGCAACATGACCCCCACCTTCACCTTCCTGTGCCACCTCCTCCTGACTGTCATCATGTGTAACACATGACCCCCACCTTCACCTTCCTGATGCCACCTCCTCCTGACTGTCATCATGTGTAACAACATGACCCCACTCACTTCCTGTGCCACCTCCTCCTGACTGTCATCATGTGTAGCATCATGACCCCCACCTTCACCTTCCTATGCCACCTCCTCCTGACTGTCATCATGTGTAACAACATGACCTCCACCTTCCTGTGCCACCTCCTCCTGACTGTCATCATGTGTAGCAACATGACCCCCACCTTCACCTTCCTATGCCACCTCCTCCTGACTGTCATCATGTGTAACAACATGACACCTCACCTTCCTGTGCCACCTCCTCCTGACTGTCATCATGTGTAGCAACATGACCCCCTACCTTCCTGTGCCACCTCCTCCTGACTGTCATCATGTGTAACATCATGACCCCCACCTTCACCTTCCTATGCCACCTCCTCCTGACTGTCATCATGTGTAACAAGCATGACCTACTACCTTCCTGTGCCACCTCTCTGACTGTCATCATGTTAGCATCATGAACCCCTTCACTTCCTATGCCATCCTCCTGATGGCAATCATGGAACACGATGACATACTTCACCTGATTTGTACCAGTAATATCCATCGCTCTGAACAATCAGGAAACGTCATTTACATGTCCATAAATGCAGAGTTGAATCATGCATTATCATCGATAATTGACAATTTATTTATATAATTTGTGTTTAGAAAAACATGTGTTTCCATTAAAATTTAAGGAAGCCAAAATGAGTCCTCTTTATATATCAGAAGATTCATCAAATCCTTCAAATTACAGACCTATTTCGATTTTGTCCTTTCTTTCAAAACCTACTGAAAAACACTTACAGAAGTGTCTGTCTTCTTACCTTTTTTTTAAAAACAATATTATCCATGAAGATCAATCGGGCTTCCACGCAAACCACTCTTGTCATACAACACTAATCAACTTACTGATAGTTAACTGTACCGCATAAGTGAAAATAAATCTACTGGTGTTATCTTCGTAGATTTGAAAAAGCCTTTGATGTGATTAATCATTTCTTGTTGTTGCGTAAACTGGAATTCATAAATTATTCCAGAATTTATTTTGTCTCATGTCTTCATTACTCTCTGATAGGAAACAATCAGTTATTCTAAATAATGAAACGTCTGAACTTATATCCGCTAGATATGGACCCCTTTTGTTCTCCATATAAATGACTTACCTTGCTCACTTAAGGTTAACTGCGAAATGGTTGTAGATGATGCATCCATTCATTCAAGTGGTTTTGATGCCTATAAACTGACAAAAGAACTCCAAGTTGACATTGAAAAACTTATTAATTGGACTCAACGAAACATAAATTTTCGTAAGACCAAGTGCATGTACGTATGCGCGCGACAAAAAAGACACAGAATGATTTCACAGTTCAGCCCAACTAAAACTAGTACGGTTGAAATCAAGCTCTCTAGCTGCTGAGGACTATAAGCATCTCAAAATTTCTACCTTCAGTGTGCAGTGTGCCGTGACACCGGAGGGGGGTGGGGGGGGGGGGGGGGGGTGCAGTGTTTTTTCGGGGCAAAGGGTTGACAGAGGGGGCAGTGTGCCGTGAAACCGTGAGGGCGGTGCAGTGTTTATCCGGGGCATAGGGCTGACACGGGGGGGGGGGGGGGGGGGGGGGGGGGGGTGCAGAGTGCCGTGACACCGTCAGAGCGGTGCAGTGTTTATCCGGGGCATAGGGCTGACACAGGGGGGCAGAGTGCCGTGACACCGTCAGGGCGGTGCAGTGTTTATCCGGGGCATAGGGCTGACACAGGGGGGCAGAGTGCCGTGACACCGTCAGGGCGGTGCAGACAGCAGGAGAGGTGAAGCAACGAGCGATCAAGGCCCCGCCAAT
>CM065723.1:83863560-83888560 GCA_033310375.1 Conus canariensis
GTCCAGAGGTGGTACAGCCAAGTGCACGAAAGCTCCTCGACAAGTCAAGAAGATGACTTGTCTTTACTGCTACTATTTGATATAAAAAGAACTGATAGTGTAACATGTGTGTGAGTGTGTTTGATTTTTGATAAAACTTTGAATATTGTATTATTGTTTGTATGTGGGGAATTATCTTGTAAAGAGAAGAAATAATTGTTGGAAAATGCAGTGAAGTGAACAGAAGAATTAAGACCCTTTTCTTTATTGAGTAAAGGGAGCGTTTTATAGAAAACTTGATTCAATTGTGATAGTGCTCCTTTGGGTGAATAGAGTGATTGCGTGTTGCGTACGAAGTGAGCATACTGTGTTTGTGAATGCAAGTGTGTATGTGCACAAACATGGGTGTGTGACAACAGCCTGCTGTGATGCAGTGCCATATTGTACAGCCTGCTGTGATGTAGTGCCATGTTGCACAGCCTGCTGTGATGCAGTGCCATGTTGTACAGCCTGCTGTGATGTAGTGCCATGTTGTACAGCCTGCTGTGATGCAGTGCCATGTTGCACAGCCTGCTGTGATGTAGTGCCATGTTGTACAGCCTGCTGTGATGTAGTGCCATGTTGCACAGCCTGCTGTGATGCAATGCCATGTTGCACAGCCTGCTGTGATGTAGTGCCATCTTGTACAGCCTGCTGTGATGCAATGCCATGTTGCACAGCCAGCTGTGATAAAGTGCCATGTTGCACAGCCAGCTGTGATGTAGTGACATGTTGCACAGCCTGCTGTTATGAAGTGCCATGTTGTACAGCCTGCTGTGGTGCAATGCCATGTTGCACAGCCAGCTGTGATGTAGTGCCATGTTGCACAGCCTGCTGTGATGTAGTGCCATGTTGTACAGCCTGCTGTGATGTAGTGCCATGTTGTACAGCCTGCTGTGATGTAGTGCTATGTTGTATAGCCTGCTGTGATGTAGTGCCATGTTGTACAGCCTGCTGTGATGCAGTGCCATGTTGCACAGCCTGCTGTGATGTAGTGCCATGCCGTAGCACGTGATGCCTTGTTACACAGCCTGCTGTGATGCAGTGCCTTGTTACACAGCCTGCTGTGATGATAGTGCCATGTTCTACAGCCTGCTGTGATGTAGTGCCATGTTGCACAGCCTTCTGTGATGCAGTGCCTTGTTACACAGCCTGCTGTGATGCAATGCCATGTTGCCCAGGCTGCTGTGATGTAGTGCCATGTTGCACAGCCTGCTGTGATGTAGTGCCATGTTGTACAGCCTGCTGTGATGTCGTGCCATGTTGTGCAGCCTGCTGTGATGCAATGCAATGTTGCACAGCCTGCTGTGATGTAGTGCCATGTTGCACAGCCTGCTGTGATGTAGTGCCATGTTGTACAGCCTGCTGTGATGTCGTGCCATGTTACACAGCCTGCTGTGATGTCGTGTCATGTTACACAGCCTGATGTGATGTCGTGCCATGTTGTATAGCCTGCTGTGACGTCGTGCCATGTTGTACAGCCTGCTGTGATGTCGTGCATGTTGTACAGCCTGCTGTGATGTAGTGCCATGCTGTAGCCGTGGTGCTATGTTGTACAGCCTGCTGTGATGTGTGCCATGTTGTACAGCCTGCTGTGATGGTAGTGCCATTGTTACACAGCCTGCTGTGATGCAGTGTCATGTTGTACAGCCTGCTGTGATGTAGTGCCATGTTGACAGCCTGCTGCGATGCAGTGCCATGTTGTACAGCCTGCTGTGATGCAGTGCCATGTTGTACAGCCTGCTGTGATGCAGTGCCATGTTGTACAGCCTGCTGTGATGCAGTGCTATGTTACACAGCCTGCTGTGATGTAGTGCCATGTTGTACAGCCTGCTGTGATGCAGTGCCATGTTGACAAGCCTGCTATGATGTAGGTGCCATGTTGCACAGCCTGCTGTGATGTAATGCCATGCAGTTGCACGTGCTGCCATGTTGTACAGCCTACTGTGATGTATCTGTTGCCATGTGTGCAACAGCCTGCTGTGATGTATGTGAGCTCATGTTGTTACAGCCTGCTGTGACGCAGCGCCATGCAGTAGCACGTGCTGCTGTCCATACCCTTTCACGCTAAGCCGTCACACTCTGTGTTGCAGGTCAGTGCAGTGATGACCCGGGCCTCCAGCTACATGCGGAGTTACGGGGTCAAGGCCTCGGAGTTATGGCCTCATTTCCGAAACACGTGCAACCTGACCTGCCCCTATGGCTACCAGACAGACGTGGAGGGCAACTTTGTCTGCCAGTGTCATGACCCCTGTAAGGTGAGACCTCTTTATTTATCATTTCCACTGGCAGTACCTTGACGTCTGTAAAGTGAGAAGTCTATTTACCATTTGCTCTGTCAGTACCATGACCTCTGTATAGTGAGAACTGTTACGATCATGTTTGGCATGGTCATGACTCATATTAAGATGGCACCAAAATGCTGATGTTTGGTTTGTTAGTGCCATGGTCTTTGTGATAGTAAATGCATACCAATCATTTGGTCTTATGACCCCTGTAAGATGATTCTTGAATACAGATAATTTGGTCTGCAGGTAGTGGGACCCCTGTAAGATTCGAATAGAGAAAAAGAGATTGAGAAAATACAGATAAGAGACTGCCTCTTAAAGCCGGGGGTGGTGACATGGAGAGGGGCAGTCACTGTCTCTTTAAGATAGGTGTGAATAGAGGGAGAGGCGCAGTGACTGACTCTTTAATTAAGACAGATGCAAACAGAAGGGAAGCGCAGTGACTGTTTCTTTAAGACAGATGTGAATAGAGGGAGAGGGGCAGTGACTGTTTCTTTAAGACAGGTGTGAATAGAGGGAAAGGGGCGGTGACTGTCTCTTTAAGTGAAGACAAAGAGGCAGTGAGTGTTTCTTTAATTAAGACTGGTGTGAATAGAGGGAAAGGGGCAGTGAGTGTCTCTTTAAGTGAAGGGAGAGGGGCAGTGAGTGTCTAAGTGAAGGGAGAGGGGCAGTGAGTGTCTCTTTAAGTGAAGGAAGAGAAAAGGAGCGAGCAGTGACTACCTCTTTAAGTCAGGTGTGAGGTGGAGGGAGACCCATGTTGTACCAGCGGCAACCTGCTTCTGTTGACACACAAGGTGGCGTGACAACAGACACGTGGCAGGAAGGTCGTGACTGAAAGAGAGAGAGGAGAGAGAGAGAGAGAGAGAGAGAGAGAGAGAGGAGAGAGACATACGGACAGAGAGGGTGTAATCAAAACACGTAAAAAATAACAATTGACTGGGAAACTATTTCTGGAACATGGAGGAACACTGCCAATTATCACTTTATGCATTAATATTGCCTTATTGTATTTCAGTCTTAATTTAAGTGGAAGTATATCAACTACCTCATGATAATTAGATGACAATGAACTGGATTTTAAGCACCAGTTTCAGTTAAATACTTCGGGCGCACTGACTGTAGAATCCTACATCGTCGAGGCATTGCCTATGAGAGACTGGACGTGCGCTTAAAAAATAACGAGAATGGAAATTAAGAAGGTGCTTGATTTTATTTCATTGGAATGTCTCTTGAGATACTCGTTTGCACAAATAAGCAACATGACCAGTTGGAGATCAATTGTTATTAATTCCTGAAATCCTATATGCTTTAACTTTAGTCGATGTTGACATAAGTACTAAAGACTGATGAAAAGGAGACGTGCAGACAGAAGACATAATGACAGACAGGCAGACAGAAGACATTATCACACAGACAGACAGGCAGACAGAAGACAGACACGACACATTGCCAGGCAAGCAAAGAAAGAAAGGAAGATAAAGGAGACAGATTTTGTTTTGACTTCCCTGACGCCTTCATTGGCGACTGTGAGCCAGGAGAGGCATCCCACAGGGGCCGGCCCACACCACGTGTTTTTCTCTTGACTCACACATGCAGGTCTCGCTCTGTCCACCACCAGCTTGTGATGGATGCGGGGCGGGGGGGGGGGGGGGGGGGGGGGAGGTCACGTTGATTAATCTATGAGGCAAGAAGCGCTAACATCCCCATTAGCAACACGTAGGCATCTGTGACCCGAAATTGTACGTGATTTCCCATAGACCTGTTCCTACGTGTGGTCGTCTTCATGCACAGCCAGTGATATGAAATGTGGAGGCTTTTTGTGCCATGTCATACATTGCAAGTATCTGTTTACCTACATGATCAGTATTAGATCTCAAATCTGTTAAACCACCTACGTCGTCCTAACACTGCCATAGGCTTTCATCTGCAATGCAAAATAATGCAATTATTTTGAAGTTATTTCACTTTCCATGGTCATGGAATTACAGACTCAAATGACATAGAGAAGTGATCAAATTAGCTGGCACTAATTCATTCTGAATGATATTCGCTGAACTAATCTTGAAAACCATTACACACATATGACACAAGAGAGGAAAAAATAAGTGGAAACAACTGCAGGTGGCGTCATAGTGTCAGTTTTTCAAAGGTATTGCGGGAAAATTGTCTGTTACGATGTGGTCCAACTCGGAATGCGTTTGACAACAGAGAAAAAAATATATATATAACTTAAAAGTGACGGTGTGAAAGGTAGGAAGATAGCAGCGCTTTTTCAAATATCTGTGTTCCACTTTGTACATGGTTTGAAACGACATCAAAAGACTGGATCAGAAACGATGAGGAAATCCACAGGCAAGCTGGACTGTTTAATGTCGGAGCAGAACTCAGGGTTTTTGGCCAAACAGGCGAAAGCTTTTGAAGGTGATTTAACGAACGACGTCATGGTAAATTGTTATCAGGAGCTGTTGTGATGAGGCTGAAGTCAGCAGGCTTTAAAAAGAAAGAAAGAAGCACTCGCGCTGTTCTACGTTCCTTCGTTGCCAGCTGCCAGACGAAGGCTGAGGGGAAGGAGTAGCGGCGCGTTTGATGGCAAAAAGTGGATGGTCTGATGGCCTCCAACAAGGCCACCAAAATAGACCCATGCTCTTTGAGGCCGGCTACCTTTGGCTGCGGGTCATTGGGCAGTCACAGGTGGTTCATTTTTTTACATTGTCTGATGAGGATTATAATTCTCCTCCTCTTCTCCTCCCTTCCTTCCTTCCTCCCTTCCCAGCTTTCTTTCTTTCTTCCTTTCTTCTTATGTCTCTCTGTCTTCTTTTCCTTGTCCCTTCCCCCCTCCATTTAACGTGTGCAGGGGGCCAGGAAGGCACACGGGTCTGACTCGCTTATAGTCCCCATCCGATGGACTTGACGTTCAGTTCGATTTGTCATTCAAACTGGGAAAGAAAGGGCGAGAAAGGCAGGGCTCGAACCCACGCACTTCTCACACGTTGGATTGGCAGGCGAACGTCTTAACCACTCTGCCACCTTTCTTCCTTATGAATCAAGCCGCGTTGGTGATGGTAATTGTCCTATGAATAAAGCCACTTTGGTGATGGGTCTTGTGCGCGCGCATGTGTGTGTGTGTGTGTGTGTGTGTGTGTGTGTGTGTGTGTGTGTGTGTGTGTGTGTGTGTGTGCTGAGTCTTTCGTGCATTCTGTTGAAGAATTTTGCCTTTTTTAACCAAATTTTCCACCAGTTTCATTAAACTGCGTTGTAATGCGTGCATACGACTTCACCTTAGTCCATATATGTCTGTCCATAGCTTCGGTTCATACTCGATTTTATCAGTAACTTCTTTTTGTCGTTTGTGCGTTTTGTTTCTCTCTTAATTTCTCCTGCATTCTATCTCCACGAAATCTTGTTTCCGTCACTGTAAACAAGACTGTTTGGAGATTTGTTCTTTCCTTCCCACTGATTATCCACAGATAATACACAGGGATTTTCTTTTCTCTCTCTCTCTCTCTCTCTCTCTCTCTCTCTCTCTCTCTCTCTCTCTCTCTCTCTCTCTGGCCTTGAAGCAGAGTGGGACAACATGTTGTTGCTGCTGTTTTGCTCCCTGATGCCGAGGGGCTGGTGAAGGCAAACACACCCAGCAAGGTCGGAGGCTGTTTTATGGCTGTCAGTGGAAACGGCTGGTCAAGGCTGACAGCAGAGAGAGGAGAGAGAGAGAGAGAGAGAGGTGGGAGGGGTGGGAAAGGAGGGGCAAGCACAGGAGGGTAAGCGTTGGGGTCAAAGGGGTCGAGTTTCCAAAGACATTTATTGGCTGGCAGAGAATCCACATGTTTACTAGGGGCTGCATCCGCTAGCAAAGAGGAGGGATGGCGGGATGGAAAGCAAAGGAAGATTGGAGGGCAAGGGGAACTAAAGGAGGGGTGGTGGAGGAGGGAGGGAGGGGTGTGGAGGAAGCGGAAAGAAGAGAAGGAAGACTGACAGGGACTTGAAGACAAAATGGTGCGGGGCTTGGTAGGATTGTGTTGGCTTCCGTGACTGATCTGGGACCGTTTTAGAACAGGGAATTTGGAAGAGTAGGAGTGGGCAGGGTGGGGGTGAGACTGATGGGGAGGGGGGAAGTGTGTTGTTGATGGGAGTGGAAGGTGTGGATGGAAGAGAAGTCGGCCTCGCCCCTAGTGAAGGCCGGAATGGAAGCTGCTGTGTTATCGTTTAAACATGGGTGCAGTCATCCCCAAGTCAACATGCCGATCGGCAGTGATCGTTAAACATGGGTGCAGTCATCCCCAAGTCAACATGCTGATCGGCTGGACACTTATGCAATTCCTCTGGCATCTTTTCGTAGCTCTGACTGCCCCCCCCCCCGCCCCGCCCTCCCCACCTGCCCCATCACAACACCGCCAGGCCTTTAACATTTGGAAAGAATGGAACGACACCCTATGATGCAGGACCAAGGTGAAGGAGACCTGGCCTGGAGCTGTCCTGGTCAGCACAAAGCACTGTACAGCGCAGTTCAACATCTCTCTCTCTCTCTCTCTCTCTCTCTCTCTCTCTCTCTCTCTCTCTCTCTCTCTCTCTGCTGAAATAAAAGTGCCGATTAAAGTTAGATATTGAGATTGTTTAAAGCAGGAAACGGCTCTGCGGGCAACTCATTTCTGACTCATTTGCCAAACAAACTTAAAACATACAAGGCCTTGGTTGCCCTGAAGAAAACACAGGAAAAAAAAAAAAGAAAACAGTGCACACCGTAAAAGTAACCTAAAAACCTGGCCCTAACATACAATGAACATCTACTGTTCGAAGAGAAAAACAAAAACAAAACCTGGCTGTAACATACATTGAACATCCGCTGTTCGAAGGGGAAAAAATCCAAAATCTGGCCGTAACATAGATTGAGCATCCGCTGTTCGAAGGGAAAAAAAAAACAACAACAACAACCTGGCCGTAACATGTAATGAACATCCGCTGTTCGAAGGGAAAAAAAACCCAAACCTGGCCGTAACATACAATGAACATCCGCTGTTCGAAGGGGAAAAACCCCAAACCTGGCCGTAACATGCAATGAACATCCGCTGTTCCAAGGGGAAAAGAAAGAAAGAAACAAACAAAAAAAACCTGGCCCTAACACACAAGAATGGGACTACCGGAGGGTGATCTACACTTGCTATTCCGAGTTATCTTGTGAGTCGCTAGCACGGCAGACATCTTGTTACCAGCTATCTCGAAAATGGTCAGGAAGGAGATGGCACTTGAACATTGACCGTTACAGGACGAGAGAATCCCAGGAAAGCAACCAGCAATGACGTCAGACAGAAGACAGGAAATGAAGACTTGGCCCCAAAGACCTTTGAACAGACGGACTATGTCAACCACCACACCATAACACTGGAGACGTCGAAAATTCTGAAGGAAGAGGAAACCCTTTGAGCTACAGAATCTTTGACAATTAGCGCACTCAACCGGCAACGCCGTCGTACTCTGCAGTCTTAATCTAAACGTGATGCAGCTGTTTTGAGAGTGTCCACGCCTGTTCTTGTCTCTTGGTACTTTCTTACTCAAGCATTCAACAGTGATTGACAGAACCACTGGGAATGGACCAACAATATTTATATACATTTTTTAAACCACTCAAGTGGCGGTAACTCCTAATAGAACTGATTCTAGCCAAGCTAATCATAGTAATCACATTTGTCCTGTCTTGCTAGGCATCACAGATGGCTGGACAGAATACAAGTCACCGCAGTCCGACTGCACAAAGAAGTTGCTGAAGAAACAAGAGTTCCCAAGAAGCTACCAAATCATTGCGCGAGTCGTTCATGCTTTCAGTCGGGAGTCTCTCAATTATTCTGTCGTCCACTGTGAATAAAGGGCGTACAGAGTGATCATCCCATTCTGTCGTCCACTGTGTATAAAGGACGTTAAGAGTGCTCATCCCATTCTGTCGTCCACTGTGTATAAAGGACGTTAAGAGTGCTCATCCCATTCTGTCGTCCACTGTGTATAAAGGGCGTTCAGAGTGCTCATCCCATTCTGTCGTCCACTGTGTATAAAGGGCGTACAGAGTGATCATCCCATTCTGTCGTCCACTGTGTATAAAGGGCGTACATAGTGATCATCCCATTCTGTCGTCCACTGTGTATAAAGGGCGTTCAGAGTGCTCATCCCATTCTGTCGTCCACTGTGTTATAAAGGGCGTACAGAGTGATCATCCCATGCTGTCGTCCACTGTGTATAAAGGGCGTACAGAGTGATCATCCCATTCTGTCGTCCACTGTGTATAAAGGGCGTACAGAGTGATCATCCCATTCTATCGTCCACTGTGTATAAAGGGCGTACATAGTGATCATCCCATTCTGTCGTCCACTGTGTATAAAGGGCGTTCAGAGTGCTCATCCCATTCTGTCGTCCACTGTGTATAAAGGGCGTACATAGTGATCATCCCATTCTGTCGTCCACTGTGTATAAAGGGCGTACATAGTGATCATCCCATTCTGTCGTCCACTGTGTATAAAGGGCGTACAGAGTGCTCATCCCATGCTGTCGTCCACTGTGTATAAAGGGCGTACATAGTGATCATCCCATTCTGTCGTCCACTGTGTATAAAGGGCGTACATAGTGATCATTCCATTCTGTCGTCCACTGTGTATAAAGGGCGTATATAGTGATCATCCCATTCTTTCGTCCACTGTGTATAAAGGGCGTTCAATTCAAAGTGATCATCCCATGAATGGGGAAAAGATACAGATCAGCCACATCAACAGCATGTCGGGGACAGGGGAGCCCTCTGGGACTCCTCCACCAGTATAGATGGGGCAGCAGTGAACACACTGGAATTATTCCTCCTCCAGTATAGACAGGGCAGCAGTGAACACACTGGAATTATTCCTCCTCCAGTATAGACAGGGCAGCAGTGAACACACTGGAATTATTCCTCCTCCAGTATAGACAGGGCAGCAGTCAACACACTGGAATTATTCCTCCTCCAGTATAGACAGGGCAGCGGTGAACACACTGGAATTATTCCTCCTCCAGTATAGACAGGACAGCAGTCAACACACTGGAATTATTCCTCCAGCAGTATAGACAGTGAACACACTGGAATTATTCCTCCAGCAGTATAGACAGTGAACACACTGGAATTATTCTTCCAGCAGTATAGACAGTGAACACACTGGAATCATTCCTCCAGCAGTATAGACAGTGAACACACTGGAATTATTCCTACAGCAGTATAGAAAGTGAACACACTGGGATTATTCTTCCAGCAGTATAGACAGTGAACACATTGGAATTATTCCTCCAGCAGTATAGACAGTGAACACACTGGAATTATTCCTCCAGCAGTATAGAAAGTGAACACACTGGAATTATTCCTCCAGCAGTATAGAAAGTGAACACACTGGAATTAGTCCTCCAGCAGTATAGAAAGTGAACACACTGGAATTAGTCCTCCAGCAGTATAGAAAGTGAACATTGGAATTAGTCCTCCAGCAGTATAGACAGGGCAGCAGTGAACACGCTGGAATAACATTTCCGATGTAGCAAGAAGAGATACCAGGCTGGTAAAGCATGAATATACAATAGTCAAATTGAGAATGAATATATAACAGTAAATCATTGACAAATGGGTCAGGTTTTGTACACAGATATAGAGTAAGGTATAACACTGATGTATATTAGTCGGATACAGCTTGGAAATGCAGCAACTACATACAGTACGACATTTAAGAGTCAAGTACATCATGAGCATACAGCAGTCAGGTATGGCTCGGGAATAGAGCAGTTAGCACCATGTGAAGATAACAGCAGTGAGGAATAGCAGAAAAATACAGCAGTTAAAACATAACTGTATAATGGTCAGGTATAGCTAGGAAAGACAGCGGTCATTCATTGCATAAAGATGAAAACAAAATCAGGTAGAGCATAAAGATATTTTAGTTACGTGTAGTATAAAGATTTAACAGGTATAGCTTAAAAATACAGCATTTGGATAGAGAATGAAGATAGAATAGCCGGGCATAGCATGGAAATACATCTGTTAGGTATAGCTTCGATATGTAACAGCCAGTCGTAGTATGGATATATCACAGCATGGAGATGTGTCACATATAACTTGGAAATACACCAGCTAAGTGTAGCATCCTGATATAATCGTCGGGTATAGCCTTGACATACAGCAATGAGGTATAGCATCGTGACATAGTCGTCAGATACAGCTTCATGATGTAGCTGTAAGTATAGCTTGGAGGCATAGCAGTTAGGTATAGCTTAGCGATGTAGTCGTACGGTAAAGCTTGGAGACATAGCATTTATGGTATAGCTTCGTGATGCAGTCGTGTGGTGTAACTTGGAGAGATAGCAGTTAGGTGTAGCATGGTGATACTAAGTACAGCCTAGAGATACGGAAACCAGCCAGCGGCAGAGGCGGACACTGAGCAGTCAGGTCGACATCTACCTGATGTTTTCTGTAGAGGAAGATTGAAGGAGTGTGGAGAGGAGGTACCTGGAAGGAAGGGGGGGGGGAGGGGGAGCTGCACGCTGCCAACGACCTCTGGACTTTCCCACAAGACACGGTAGACAACTCTTTCATTACACGGCTGGCTGAGTCTTGCCGGCCACTGTGCCTGTTTCCATGCCCTAGCTTCCACAACCCCACCTACTGCCGGCGAATGCACAGTGTTGAGAAGGGGCCAGAAGGAAGGAGGGGGGGGGGGGATCATACCAGGCATGGCTGGCGGCATCTTCAGACAGACGGAGGGGGAGGCAGCGCCAAAGACAACAGCCTGGCACCGCGGAGCGGGTGTGGGTGTGGGTGTTGGAGGGGGGCCAGAGCGTGCATAACATGGCTGACCATTCATTAACCTGCCACCCTCTGCATCTACACCCACACCACTGGGGCTGCAATCAACCCCCCCCCTCCCCACCACACACACACACACCAAGGACGGGAAGGTCGGGGATGGGGGGTGGGGGTGGGGAGGATTGGGGGAGGAGGAAGCGGTAGGAGGCACAAGACGAAGCAGTGAAGGTTAGCATTGGGGTGAAGGGCTTGCAGAATTTGTCAATGAACAAGAAGCAGTGAAGGACTGGTATTTGGTGAGGGGCTTGCAGAATTTGTCAATGAACAAGAAGCAGTGAAGGTTGGCATTGCGGTGAGGGGCTTGCAGAATTTGTCAATGAACAAGAAGCAGTGAAGGTTGGCATTGGGGTGAGGGGCTTGCAGAATTTGTCAATGAACAAGAAGCAGTGAAGGACTGGCATTGGGGTGAGGGGCTTGCAGAATTTGTCAATGAACAAGAAGCAGTGAAGGTTGGCATTGCGGTGAGGGGCTTGCAGAATTTGTCAATGAACAAGAAGCAGTGAAGGTTGGCATTGGGTGAGGGGCTTGCAGAATTTGTCAATGAACAAGAAGCAGTGAAGGACTGGCATTGGGGTGAGGGGCTTGCAGAATTTGTCAATGAACAAGAAGCAGTGAAGGTTGGCATTGGGGTGAGGGGCTTGCAGAATTTGTCAATTAACAAGAAGCGGGAATCGGTGCTGCTTGCTTTCCTCCGGTCTGACCTATGTACATCGTTAGGCCACACGCCACAATTAGGATTTTGCTCTAAATCATTGTATAATCCATGTAAGCACTCCGAGGCCGAGCGTAAGGTTGAGCCAGTATTTCATATGACACTGAGTTTCAGTTTCAGTTTCAGTTTCATCAAGAAGGCGTCACTGCATGCGGACTAGTCCATATACGCTACACCACATCCGCTAAGTTTTGAGACCACACTACGCATGATTAATATTTGAGTAAAAGAACCACCTCCCACCAATCACATCACTTGTTGTTGTTGTTGTCATTGTTGTTATTGTTGTTTCGTAACCCTGTCTGCACCAGGCAGTTCTTAAATGATCCTAATCTGTCTGCTTGGAATCACCTGGCATGTACTTTGATGCTCATATGAAAGAAAAGAAGGGAAATTTATTTTCAGACACAAGAAAAATCAATTATCAAAAGTCTAAATGTGCCTGTCTATGAATACTCGATTTCTTCAGCAAGGCATTGGAGCAATAAGGTTTGGTGTGCAGCCACAGTTGTTGAGATTGCACGACGGATCGGTTACATTTGCCAAGATGGATAGAGTGGTGTTAGGTGGTGTAGTGTGGTGTTATCTGGTGTGGTGTTTTATGGTGTGGTGTTATGTGGTGTGATTTGGTGTTATCTGGTATGGTGATTTACGGTGTAACGTTATGTGGTGTGGTGTGGTGTTATATGGTGTAGTGTTTTACGGTGTGGTGTTATGTGGTGTGGTGTTTTGTGGTGTGTTGTTTTTGGGTGTGGTGTGGTGTGGTGTTATGTGGTGTGGTGTTTTATGGTGAGGTATGAGTTTCGTGGCGTTATATGTTGTGGTGTTATGTGGTGTGGTGTAGTGTTATGTGTTGTAGTGTTATGTGGTGTGGTGTGGCGTTATATGGTGTGGTGTTATGTGGTGTGGTGTGGTGTTATGTGGTGTAGTGTCATGTGGTTGGTGTGGTGTTATGTGGTGTGGTGTTTTGTGGTGAGGCGATGAACCAAAATGCAAAGGACTGGCCGCACCAGGATAGTGCACTCTGTCTTTCCCCCGTCCCTCACGTGGTGGTGGCATTGCCATCATTATGAGAGAGTGTCAAAGTCCAGTCTGACTTACCATTGCAACACTCTACATTTGAAATAGTGCTCCTCATCATCACCCTTCCACAGCATTCCATTAACTTGCTGACCCTTTACCGCCCCCCCCCCCCCTCCCAACAGGAAAAATAAGCTGACTGAAAAAGAATTCTTTTCTGAACTTGCCGACCTCTTGGATTATTGCAATAGTTAGAAGGGAAATCTACTGATTATTGGCGATGTCAATTATCATTTAGATCAGCCCTCTCACCCCTCCACTGCCAAACTCCTTGACATCCTGAACACATGCGGTCTCGCCCAGTCGGTGGGTGCTCCAGCCCATTGTCGTGGTCATACGCTGGACTGGGTCGTGTGCCACCAGGATGATACCCTTATACAGTCGTCCACGGTGGACAAAACATCACCTTCTGACCACTACTGTGTGGTCGTGGAACTGTCTGTGCCTAGGCCCTCCACCCAACCTAGGTACGTGGAGAAGAGGAGGCTGGTTGACATCAACATCTCCTTTAGAGATGATTTGAAGACCTCCCTGGACTCCGCCCCCCAGCCCCTCACCCCTCATCAGATGGACCTGTCTCTCCAGGACACCTTCAACACCTACGCCCCGGCCAAATGCTGCAAGGTGACGAATCGTCCCTCCTGCCCGTGGTACAGTGCTGCTGCTGACCAGATCAAAGCTGCGAAGGCAGATCGACGGAAAGCCGAATGCCAGTGGGACAGATCTGGCCTTCATGTCCATAAAGAAATATTCAACAAGAAGAAATATTTTGTAGATAGAATTGTGTTTAATGCTCAATCTTCCTTCTTTTCAAAGAAAATACTAGATTGTAAGACGTCTGCTCAGCTGTATCAGCTCACAAACAGTTTGCTAGGCAGGAAAAGTAACGCTGTGCTTCCCACTGTTTTCTCTCCTTCTGAACTCCCCATCCTCTTCTCTGACTTTTTCAATGCCAAAATCAAAACAATCCGAGACAATCAGGACAGTTCAAATTTCACAGGATCCCCTCTTGATAGTGATCGTTTTTTTTCAGGCCAACCTTTGACAGTTTTCAGTTCTGTGACCGAGGATGATGTAAGAAAGGTGATAGTTAGTTCGCCTAGAAATCGTGTGACCTTGACCCATTGCCTGCATCCATCCTGTTCCACTGTATTGATGTTTTGCTCTCCTTCATAACCCAAGTCATTAATGCTTCCCTCTCGTCTGGCGTCTTTCCCCAAGAATACAAATCTGCTGTTGTTCGTTCCCTTCTCAAAAAGCCCTCCCTGGATCCAGATTCACTCAAAAATTACAGACCTGACCTGTCTCGAATCTCCTGTTTCTTGCAAAGGTCCTTGAGAAAATCGTACTTGCTCAGCTCTCAGCTCATCTTATTCAGAATGATTCGAATGGCCCTCACCAGTCTGCTTACAGGGCTGGCCATAGCACAGAGACCGCTCTCCTGAAAGTTGTAAACGATCTCCTTCTTGCCCGTGATGATGACAAAGTCTCTCTTCTATCTCTTTTAGACCTTTCCGCGGCATTTGACACCATCGATCATGACATTCTCCTTTCCAGGCTCCAAACTTCATTTGGCATTCAGGGCACAGTTCTTGCGTGGGTTAGATCCTATCTCAGTGACTCAGTGATCGTTCCCACACAATTGCTGTCAATGGTTTTTCTTCATCTCATACACCTCTAGCCTGCGGAAGTTCTGATATTCAACTCTCATCCCAGGCTCGTAACCTCGGTGTGACTTTTGATTCCATCCTTTCTTTCAAGCACCACGTGTCTAATGTTTGTAAGGCAGCATATCTGGAAATACGTAAGATCAGTTCAATCAGACACTTCCTTTCCACTGAAGCCACAAAAACTCTGGTTTGTTCCCAAGTTCTCTCAAGGCTGGACTACTGCAACAGTCTCTTGGCTGGCTCACCAAGTTACCTACTCAATAAATTACAGAAGGTTCAGAATAGCGCTGCCAGGCTTGTTTGCAAAGCATCTAAACGTCAACATGTCACTCATCTGTTGCAGTCCCCCCACTGGCTTCCAATCCAGAGTCGAATTGACTACAAGCTGGCTTCTATCTGTTTCTCTTCTGTTTCTGGCACCGGACCAAAATATCTTTCAGACATCCTCCACATCTACACCCCTATCCCGTCAACTTCGTCCCCTGCCGACATCCGCCTCTGCGCATTCCTTCTGTCAGAACAAAATTTTTTGGTCAACGTTCTCTCTCCTTCCAAGGACCAACCATCTGGAATACACTTCCCATCAGTGTCAGACAACTACCTTTACCCTCTGCTTTCAAATCTGCCGTTAAAACAAATTTCTTTTATCAGTCGTAACCTCCAACCTCCCCCCCCCCCACACACACACCTCCTAATCCACCTACCGAGTGCCTGAATGGGTTTTTGCGTGCACGCCTGAGTGCCTGGTGGTTGTGTCGCTTGTGCGTGCGGGTTGTGTTGATGTGAGTGCGTGCGTGCGTGCATGCGTGTGTCTGTAAACGTGGGTGTGTGGTCGTGCGTGAGCACGCGTACGTGCACGCTCCCGCGCGGGCGCGCGCGCGCGTCTGTATGTGTGCGCATGTGTATTGTTGGTTATGTAAAGCGCTTATAGCACTAATTTTTAGAGAATAGGCGCTATATAAATTAACATAATAATAATAATATAATAATAATAATAATAATAATAATAATAATAATAATAATAATAATAATAAAATAATAAAAATGATGATGATGATGATGATGATGATAATGATGATGATGATGATTATGAAGTGTTGCTGCTCTGGTGTTGTGAAGGTGGTGTGGTGTTGTATGATGGGTGGCATGGGGTGTGGTACGTGTGGTGTGGGTGATGTACTGCACTGCGCTATGGTCTGCCCCTGGCATCATTGCTTATCAGTCTGACCAGTCTGCGTCATCATGCTTTATCAGTTTGACCAGTCTGTGGCATCACGCTTTATCAGTCTGACCAGTCTGTGGCATCATGTTTTATCATCTGACCAGTCTGTGGCATCATGCTTATCAGTCTGACCAGTCTGTGGCATCATGCGTATCAGTCTGACCAGTCTGTGGCATCATGCTATCAGTCTGACCAGTCTGTGGCATCATGCGTATCATCTGACCAGTCTGTGTGGCATCATGCTTTATCATCTGACCAGTCTGTGGCATGGCATCATGCTTTATCATCTGACCAGTCTGTGGCATGGCATCGCTTTATCATCTGACCAGTCTGTGGCATCATGCTTATCATCTGACCAGTCTGTGGCATCATGCTTTATCATCTGACCAGTCTGTGGCATCATGCTTTATCATCTGACCAGTCTGTGGCATCATGCTTATCAGTCTGACCAGTCTGTGGCATCATGCTTCATCAGTTGACCAGTCTGTGGCATCATGCTTTATCATCTGACCAGTCTGTGGCACCATGTTTTATCATCTGACCAGTCTGTGGCATGGCATCATGCTTTATCATCTGACCAGTCTGTGGCATCATGCTTTATCATCTGACCAGTCTGTGGCATCATGCTTCATCAGTCTGACCAGTCTGTGGCACCATGCGTTATCATCTGACCAGTCTGTGGCACCATCTTTATCATCTGACCAGTCTGTGGCATCATGTTTTATCATCTGACCAGTCTGTGGCATCATGTTCATCAGTCTGACCAGTCTGTGGCACCATGCGTTACATCTGACCAGTCTGTGGCACCATGCTTTATCATCTGACCAGTCTGTGGCATCATGCTTTATCGTCTGACCAGTCTGTGGCATCATGTTTTATCATCTGACCAGTCTGTGGCATCATGCTTCATCAGTCTGACCAGTCTGTGGCATGGCATCATGTCTTTATCATCTGACCAGTCTGTGGCATCATGCTTTATCAGTTTCACCAGTCTGTGTCATCATGCTTTATCAGTCTGACCAGTCTGCGGCATCATGCTTTATCTGTCTGACCAGTCTGTGGCATCATGCTTTATCATCTGACCAGTCTGTGGCATCATTGCTTTATCATCTGACCAGTCTATGGCACCAAGCTTTATCAGTCTGACCAGTCTCTGGCATCATGCTTTATCATCTTACCAGTCTGTGGCATCATGCTTTATCATCTGACCAGTCTGTGGCATCATGCTTTATCAGTCTGATCAGTCTGTGGCATCATGCTGTATCAGTCTGACCAGTCTGTAGCATCATGCTTCTGACCAGTCTGTGGCATAATGCTTTATCAGTCTGACCAGTCTGTGGCATCACGCTTTATCAGTCTGACCAGTCTCTGCTGCAGCGTGTGCTGCCGCATGCCCTGTACCTTTATATGACGAATACCATGACGTATTTAGACAGCAAGATAATACATTGTATCTCATTCTGACCTGTCATGTCATAGACCAAATATGAGCCTGTATCATCTGACCCGTCATGTTGTTACGGATGGAAATGCGCGTGTGTGGAAGTCTGACTCACTCAGAATTATGGATGCATGCACGACTTTCTAATTCACATACACACACCCACTCATCCGAACAAGGACAGCCAGGCAACAAAATAACTTTTTTTATGCCGCCCGAGCCATCAAACAAAACACACAATTAAACATAGGTTGGTACACCCACCATTAGTGTACATGTAGAACAAATTAATACAATTTTAATTATCAACTGCCGGGTCCAGCGCTGATGACGACGACGGCAGCGACGAGGCAAGTCCGACACAGAGTCTCTTCCAAGCTGTGGTTCCCAATGAAGAAGGAGGGGAAGAAAAACTAACACGTTCGTGGCGTCTCTGTCAGCAACACGGTGACAGTCTCAACTACGAGCTGTGGCTCAAACACCTAAGAGCTGTGGCTCAACACCAACCAAGAGCTGTGGCACACACACCACCTGTGGCTCAACACCAACCAAGAGCTGTGGCACACACACCACACACACAGCGACGGCCTCGGACGCAGGTCGCTGGCACAAAAGAAGGGGCGACGTCCTGGCTCACCAGCAGCGACGTCTCCAACCCACTGGCCCAACAGTGGTCGGTCACGGGCGCAGTGGCAGGTAGGGCAATTGTCGGCGCTCAGGCCAGCCTCTCAACACCAGCAACAAACAGGTGGAGAACGGGGCGTCAACACAGCTATGGCCCCGGCCCTAACCCAGTAGCAGCCAGTCCCCGTCAGTCCAGGGAACACCATCAACCTGGGGGCAACTGATTAACTACCTTGATTATCATGGCCACTATTCATTGCAATCACAACTATCTTCATATTCATTAGCCACATTATATCTCACTAGAACTTGAGCCACATATCAGCATATTCGTTCACGTTCATTAGCCACATCATATTTCACTAGAACTTGTGCCATACATCAGCATATTCGTTCATCATTACAATATTCTTTTTTTCCGGAATCATAACATTACAACATTCCCTTTTCCGGAATCATTACACTACAACATTCCCTTTTCCGGAATCATAACATTGCACAGGAAAGGATTTCCATATAAACCTTTCAGACTCTAGTTTTCCAAATTGGGGAAAGGATTTCCACATAAACCTTTCATAATCTAGTCTTCCAAATTAGGGAAAAGGATTTCCATCTGGATCCTCTTCAATAAACCATGAATACAATTCATTACACACCATAATTTCATTACACAATTGATGATTATTTTTTCAAACTATAAATGTCTTTCGTTAATTCAGGAAATGTTCATTTCTTTTGTTGTAACACAAGAACGCTCACTTCAGTTCAGTTCATCAGCTTCACTATATGCGAGGGAAAGATTTCCACGACACTTTTGTTTAACAACACATATATTGATACCCATGTAAACACATCACACATCACAATGAAAACAAAAGTATATGTCGCTCACTCTGGTAGCTTATTATCCATAGCATCAAAACTCTCCATCTTCTTGCAAACCATATTAGAATAGACACTTTTTCTTCATCATGAAGCTCATGGCCAGTTAAGTTACAAAATAAACAAAATTTTTTCTTTTTTCTGAAGACCACTTCTTATAACACTCACTTCATCTATTCACATTTTCCGAAACAATTTCGTTTTGTTACCCTATCAAGTCATAGGATAACAGAACAACAATACTTAAAAAAAAAAAATAAAACCTTCACAAGAGCGCTGAGGAAGTTTCAGTCGCTCCTAAACGGGGATACAGTTTTAGTTTGTTAATAAATAAACATTCAATGATAAATACCTGACTGCTACTAGCAAACGGCTGAGTCCCTCTTCGGCCTTCTGTGACTTGTATTGCCGGAATCACTGCAGAGACTGCCTAACCGGTGCAACTCACCCGGCTTGTAGTAATGCGCCGGTGAGTAGCAGTCAGCTAACTTTTGCAACCGGCTTCCGGACAACTACCTTCCGGTAAGCACGGTCGCACATGAAACTTTGTGACCGGATGAAAAACGGTCCGTCACACATGTCATAGACCGAATACTAGCCTGTATCATCATCTGACCTGTCATGTCATAGACCCATTACCCTGTATCATCATCTGAACTATCATGTCAGAGAACAAAATATTACCCTGTATCATCATCTGACCTATCATGTCAGAGACCAAATATTACCCTGTATCATCAGCTGACCTATCATGTCAGAGACCAAACATTAGCCTGTATCATCATCTGACCTGTCATGTCAGAGACCAAATATTAGCCTGTATCATCATCTGACCTGTCATGTCAGAGACCAAATATTAGCCTGTATCATCATCTGACCTGTCATGTCAGAGACCAAATATTAGCCTGTATCATCAGCTGACCTATCATGTCAGAGACCAAACATTAGCCTGTATCATAATCTGACCTGTCATGTCAGAGACCAAATATTAGCCTGTATCATCATCTGACCCTTCATTTCTTAGATCAGATATTACCCTGTGTTATCATCTGACGCGGTGTATCATGTCATGGATATATATATATATATATATATATATATATATATATATATTATTATACGTTGTGTGTGTGGTGTGTGTGTGTGTGTGTGAGCGCTTGATTAGAGTTAGGAATGTGAATGATCCGCACACACAGATTTATGATATTGATCCCTCTCTACTTGCCCTCTTCCGCCTCCACCCCCCCCCCCCTCCCTCCCTGTCAGCCCCTCTTTATCTCTGTCTCTGTCACTGTCTGTCTGTCTGTTTGTCTGTCTGTCTGACTCTCTCTCTGTCTCTGTCTCTGTCTCTGTCTCTCTCTCTCTCTCTCTCTCTCTCTCTCTCTCTCTCTCTCTCTCTCTTTTCTCTCACCATGTTGTGCTGTATGTGTGCAGAATGTGCTGTGTTTCTGGAAGATGCGCTGTGTGGTGGAACTGCCCAAAACCTGCAGCGGGTACTACTGCAGACCCACCGCCACCTGCCAAGGTAACGATTCCATCACCCCCCCCCCTCCCCCACCTGTTATGTTCTTCTCCTCACCCCATCCTCCCTCCCCTTTGCCTCCTACCTTGTCTCTGTCTCCACCCCCTTTCCCTTGGTTTCTTTCTACACTAATTGTTCTTTCTTTCTCTCTGTTCTTTCTTCCCCGTTTATTCCTTCACATCTTCACTACAGCATGTCTTCAACGTTGCTTATTGCGGCTCTCCCAGCACAGCCACACCCACATTGTGTCGTGCGGCAGCTCGGTGCTGATTGTGCACAGACAGGAATCAGTGTAAAGCAGGCGGTGCCGATTGTGCACAGACAGGAATCAATGTAAAGCAGGCGGTGCCGATTGTGCACAGACAGGAATCAGTGTAAAGCAGGCGGTGCCGATTGTGCACAGACAGGAATCAGTGTAAAGCAGGCGGTGCCGATTGTGCACCGACAGGAATCAGTGTAAAGCAGGCGGTGCCGATTGTGCACAGACAGGAATCAGTGTAAAGCAGGCGGTGCCGATTGTGCACAGACAGGAATCAGTGTAAAGCAGGCGGTGCCGATTGTGCACAGACAGGAATCAGTGTAAAGCAGGCGTTAGGCCTCCATCCAAAGGAGACCTTGCACGCCTGCTGAGTCTCTCTCTCTCTCTCTCTCTCTCTCTCTCTCTCTCTCTCTCTCACACACACACACACACACAACACACACACACACACACACACACACACACACACACACACAGATGCTCGCACGCACGCACGCACGCACAACACGCACTCTCTGTCTCTCTGTCTCTGTCTCTGTCTCTGTCTCTCTCTCTCTCTCTCTCTCTCTCTCTTTCACACACAAACACACACAACACACACACACACACACACACACACACCACACACACACGCACACACACCATAATTCGTACATTCTTGTTGTTGTTGTTGTTGTGTGTTGTTGTTGTTGTTGTTGTCGTTCTTCTTCTTTTTTTTTTCTTCTTCTTGTATGTATGCATTCATTCCTTATGATTTTTGTTCATCTTTCTTACTCTTTTTTTTAACTTCATGTTTTCTGCTGTCGTGTGAGAACAGTGGAGATTGCTGCTGAGCGCGGTGAGATCACGGGGAATGAGAACACGACAGAGCGTGGAGGGGGGGGGGGGGGGGGGGGGGAGGGGAGCAGAGGTCGTCGGTCTGGACACGGCACGGTGGAAGGAACAGGGTGAGCGCAGTGGCGGTGGGGGTGGGGAGGACGGTGAGGTGTAAGGGTTTAGGGGGAGACAACTATCACTTGATGCAACGCCTTCATCGTGCCTTGTGACGACAACCCTCTCCACTCAGTCTGTCTGTCGTCTGTCTCTGTCTGTCTGTCTGTCTGTTACCTTTCTATCTGTCTGTCTGTCTGTCCACCACCTTTCTGTCCGTCTCTCTGTCTGTCTGTCTCTGTCTGTCAGCCTGTCTGTCTGTCTCCCTCTCTCTGTTTCTCTGCGTCTGTCTATCTATCTGTCTGTCTCTTCTCTCTGTCTGTCTGTCTCTCTGTCTGTCTGTCTCCCTCTCTCTGTTTCACTGCGTCTGTATGTCTGTCTGTCTGTCTGTCTGTCTGTCTGTCTCTCTCTCTCTCTCTCTCTCTCTCCTCCCCCCCCCCCCCCCCCCCTTCTGTCTCCTTTCACAGCATGACTGGTGGGTGCCCAGAATACCTGTGTGGCAGACGTGTTGAGGCGTTGGTAGCAATTCATCACAGGCTTTGAAGTCCCGTGTAGTGTATTTCTGTTCAGCTGTTCACGGAGAGAGAGAGAGAGAGAGAAAGAGAGAGAGAGAGAGAGAGAGAGAGAGAGAGAGAGACGTGGCGGTTGTTCACCTTGGAAGGAACCAGTCTTTGATGTGTGAAATGTGCTGTACAATCCTTCTTTGATCTTGCCCAAGGTCTGTGTTGGAAGCTGTTCCTGTCCATGTGTTGATGTTGGACTGCAAACAGAAAGCTCTCGCGGGCTTCAAGGTTGTGGGGAATAAGGGGTGGGGATAGGGGTGGGGAGAGCTGGACAAGTAGAAACTCACCGGCTCACTCCTTCGATGTGGCGTCAGGATCCTGCGCCGTGCCAGATGCTGCACGCCTCAGTGGCCCTGCGCGCTGTGACGTCCCTGAATGCATGTTCTTCATTCTGCAGATGACCGTCAACCCACTGTCCGTGTGAAGGATACCTCATATGCCCTATGTGTCACAGACACTCTCAGCATGCCCTCTGTGTCACAGACACTCTCAGCATGCCCTCTGTGTCACAGACACTCTCAGCATGCCCTCTGTGTCACAGAACTCTCAGCATGCCTTCTGTGTCACAGACACTCTCAGCATGCCTTCTGTGTCACAGACACTCTCAGCATGCCCATTGTGTCATAGATACTCTCCGCATGCCCTCTGTGTCACAGACACTCTCAGCATGCCCATTGTGTCAGACAGAAATGGACGAGCTGTGTATTGTCAGACTGAAATGGACGAGTGGTGTATTGTCATATTGAAATAGATGAGTGGTGTATTGTCAGACTGAAATGGATGAGCGATGTATTGTCAGACAGAAATGGACGAGCGGTGTATTGTCAGACTGAAATGGACGAGTTGTGTATTGTCATATTGAAATGGACGAGAGGTGTATTGTCAGACCGAAATGGACGAGCGGTGTATTGTCAGACTGAAATGGACAAGTGGTGTATTGGACACTGCACTGTATTCACTCCTCAGATCCTAGAGTGAAGCCGTAGATTTCATTCACCGTCCGCCTAGCCTCCAGCCTTCAGGTCACTGTGACCATCTCCGGGCTGGACGTGTCTTTCTGGGAATGCAGGCATCATCACACAGTGCATCAGTTACAACCAAACCGACTGCGGTTCTATTCCTGGCAAACCATTCCTGTCTGGCATCATTCAGCAACTAGGTACAGCCAGCACTCCTCACCACTTCTCCGCCTGGTTCGTCTGTGTTCTGAAGACACCGGTGCCTCCTCCCTCCCTCCCTGTCACCAACATGGCTTCCCATTCCACCCATAGGGCTTTACATAGCATCAACATGGCTGTACAGTTCATTAACAGAGCTTAAAACTACAAAAAGGGCTTTACATAGCATCAACAACGCGTTACATGTCATCAGCATAGCTGTACATTTCATCAGTAGAGCTTTAAAATCACAAACAGGGCTTTACATATTATTAACACGGCTTTATATCATCAACATGGCTTTACATGTCACTGACATGACCGTACATTTCATCAATAGAACTTTAAACTCACAATCAGGGCTGTACATTTCATCCACATGGCTTTACATATCATTAGCCTGACTGTACATTTTAACAATAGAACTTTAAACTCACAAGCAGGGCTTTACATATCATCAGCGTGCTTTACATTATCGTCAACATGGTTTTACATATCATTATTGGGCTTTAGATGTCCTCAACAGGGCTTTACATGTCATGACTAGTGAATTACATGTCATCTGCAGGGCTTTACATGTCATTAAGAGTGAATTGCATACCATCCATAGGGGTTTACATGTCATGACTAGTGAATTACATTATCATCCACAGGGCATTACATGTCATGAAGAGTGAATTACATAATCATCCACAGGACATTACATGTCATGAATAATGAATTGCATTCATCGACAAGGCTTTACATATCATGAACAGTGAATTACATGCCATCGACAAGGCTTTACATTACATGAATAACACATTGCATTCATCGACAGGGCTTTACATGTCATGAACAGTGAATTACATGTTATGGACGGGTCTTTACACATCATAAACAGTGAATTACATGTTATGGACGGGTCTTTACACATCATGAACAGTGAATTACATGTTATGGACGGGTCTTTACACATCATGAACAGTGAATTACATGTTATGGACGGGTCTTTACACATCATGAACAGTGAATTACATGTCATGGACGGGTCTTTACACATCATGAACAGTGAATTACATGTCATGGACGGGTCTTTACACATCATGAACAGTGAATTACATGTTATGGACGGGTCTTTACACATCATGAACAGTGAATTACATGTTATGGACGGGTCTTTACACATCATGAACAGTGAATTACATGTTATGGACGGTCTTTACACATCATGAACAGTGAATTGCATGTTATGGACGGGTCCTTTACACATCATGAATAGTGAATTACATAACATCGACATGGCTTTACACACCATGAACAGTGAATTAAATATCATCGACATGGCTTTACATGTCATGAATAGTGAATTACATATCATCCACAGGGCTGTACATATGAAAAGTGAATTACATGTCATGGACAGAGCATTACATGTCATGAATAGTTATTCACATATCATCCACAGGGCTTTACATGTCATGAATAGTGCATTACATGTCATCCACAGGGCTTTACATGTCATGAATAGTGCATTACATGTCATCCACAGGGCTTTACATGTCATGAATAGTGAATTTCATGTCATCCACAGGGCTTTACATGTCATGAATAGTGCATTACATGTCATCCACAGGGCTTTACATGTCATGAATAGTGCGTTACATGTCATCCACAGGGCTTTACATGTCATGCATAGTGAATTTCATGTCATGGACAGGGCCTCTCACATCATCAACAGCCGTACAAATACAGGTATTTGCATGTCATCAGCTGGGCTTGACTCTTCACCATCAAGGCCT
>CM065723.1:83893560-83926060 GCA_033310375.1 Conus canariensis
AGAGAAGAAAACAGCTGACATCTCAGTTTACCATGACAAGCGCCAAGGGAGTTGGCGTAACAGGGAAACTAACTGTGGACCCGGGGATCAGATCTGTTGTCCTGTATCCCTTTGTTTGTTTGTTTGTCTCATTGTCTGTTTGTTTGTCTGTCTGTCTGTTTGTTTGTTTGTTTGTGTATGTGTGTTTGTTTGTTTGTTTAAGAATGATAATACTTCTGCCTGCAGTCGTTTTCCTCAGAGGCAGAAGCTGAATGACGTGGTCCTAAATGATCATAGCTGGGTTTTTATCGCTGGCAACAGAGCTTTTTCACACCAGAGATTCGTTTTGATCTTGCAGCTTTTCGTAAAGAGTCTACCAGCTCTCTGGCATACAAGGCATTGTATTCTGACCTCTGTTCAAAATTTCCATCTTATCAGAAAATTTTCACTGACGGTTCCAAGTCTGAGGATGGAGTGGCCTGTGCAGCCTACTGCCCTGGGGCTCCTTCTCAGATACTGTTAGAACATATACCTCCAGATGCTTCTGTCTATTCCGCTGAACTTACTGCTCTGGTTCTGGCATTGAAGATAATCTCACAATCTAAGAAAAGGGACTTTCTGGTTCTGTCAGATTCACTGTCAGCATTGGAGGCCATAGCTAGCCGCAACCTTCAGCACCCAGAACTTTTACACTTTTTTGAACTTTTGACCAAGTTGAAAGCGGATGGTTACAACATTATTTTGGCTTGGATTCCTGGTCATGTTGGCATTGGAGGGAACGAAATGGTTGATCGTTTAGCCAAGAATGCCACAAGAGAGAAACTGTCCAACATATATATCCCCTGCTCAGATCTGAAACCCAAAATTAACGATTATGTGAGAGACCTCTGGCAGGAGGATTGGAATACACAGACGGATAACAAACTCTTTCAGATCCGTCCAAACCTTAAGGAGTTCCTCCCATCTGCGTCTGGTGGTCGTAAAGAAGAAACAGTTCTTTGCCGGCTGCACACCGGCCATTCGTATTTTACCCATTCGTACCTTTTAAAGAGTGAAGAAGCTCCGTGGTGCATTCCATGTCATGTGCCACTCACAATGAAGCATATTCTTTTAGAGTGTTGGGACTTGCACGATGTGAGACACAAACATTTTACGGCAGATTCCATGAAAACCTTGTTCAGAGATGTCCCACCTGATGCCATCTTTGAGTTCTTGAAAAAGATTAACATTTTTCATCGGATCTGAGTTTTTACAGTGGAAAGATTTTTAACAAACTTTCGGATGGTTTTTCGATGTATTTTAAAGAATTGTGTGAATGAATGACTTGTGAGTTGATTTTAACGTGGTGACAGCCCTGATTCGGCCCTTTGCGGTCGGCTGGGCTATAAGCAACATTATCTTATCTTAACTAACAGAGCTGTTATCGGCTTATGACGGTAGTGCGCTTACACACGAAGGAAGGTGAGTGACGGGTAGTGACGTCACAGCTGTCTTTTTTCTTCCTCCTCCTTCTTCATCATCAGACATTTCTTCAGCCCTTGACTGGTCCCCATCTAATCCTCTATTTCTTCTTTCTCCACCCCCACCCCCTCCTCCTGCCCCCCTTCCCTCCCGTGATCGTTATTATAATCATGATTTCCCCTCCTCCTCCTGCATCATCATCATCATCATCATCATCATCATCAATCATCATCATCATCATCATCATAATCATCACCTTCATTATCAACATCATCATTTTCTTCTTCTTCTTCTTCTTCTTCTTCTTCTTCTTCTTCTTCTTCTTTCTTCTTCTTTCTTTCTTTCTTTCTTTCTTTCTTTCTTTCTTTTCTTTCTTTCTTTCTTTCTTTTTTTCTTTCACTCTTTCTTTCTTTCTCTTTTCTTTCTGACCTTTTTCTTTTCTTTCTTTCTTTCTCTTCACTCCGTTTTTCCCTTTCCTTTCTTCCTGCTTTCTGTTCTTCTTGTGTTTCTGTGTTTCTTTCTTTTCATGTTTCTTCGCGGATGGGGAGAGGATATCAGGCGGAAACATTCCGACATTCCTCAAATGTCCATCAGTGAACGTGTCACACACACACACACACACACACACACACACACACACACACACACACACACACACACACACACACACACACACACACACACACACCGCTCTTTGCAGTCATGCACATACTTTCTCATCTCTCTATCAGAGGTAAACACAACCATCACCTCCATCACCACCAAAACTTGCTTGGCTACGTCAGCGTTGAATGAAATCGATGGAGATAACTCCGCACAGCAACTGCGGGGAGGTGAGGAGTGGAAGCAGGGGATGGAGGGGGCGGTGGTAGGGATCAGGGAATGGGGTGAGGGGGAGGGGGTAGCGAGGATGGAATGGAGGGAGAAGGGAGAAGGATGGGGGAGGGGGGGGGTGCGTGTTGAGATGAGAGAAGGACCAAAGGCCATCTCATTAGCGCCCGTTTAGCCGACAAATTTCACGCTGGCACCGAGTCCCAGGCAGCCTCTGAACAAACACTTGACATTCTCACTCCGCTAAGTGTAGGGAGGGGGAGGGGGGAAGGGGTGCAGGGGTAGCAGGAGGGGGAGGGGGAGGGTAGGAGGCAAGATAGGGTTTATTTATAGGTGCAGCTGTTTCCGGTTCGTTGGCGTGAAGAGGGGTGGGGGTGGTGGGGGCGGAGGGGGGGGGGGGTGTTCCATGGTATCGCAGCGTTCAAAGGAATACATCACAGCCAGCACCCGCCAGCAACCAACTTCTTCACACCAACAGTCACAGCAACAGTCAGGGCCAGGCACAGCAACAGTCACAGCAACAGTCAGGGCCAGTCACAGCAACAGTCAGGGCCAGTCACAGCAACAGTCACAGCAACAGTCAGGGCCAGTCACAGCAACAGTCAGGGCCAGCCACAGCAACAGTCAGGGCCAGTCACAGCAACAGTCAGGGCCAGTCACAGCAACAGTCAGGGCCAGCCACAGCAACAATCAGGGCCAGTCACAGCAACAGTCAGGGCCAGCAACAGCAACAGTCAGGGCCAGTCACAGCAACAGTCACAGCAACAGTCAGGGCCAGTCACAGCAACAGTCACAGCAACAATCAGGGCCAGTCACAGCAACAGTCAGGGCCAGTCACAGCAACAGTCAGGGCCAGTCACAGCAACAGTCAGGGCCAGTCACAGCAACAGTCAGGGCCAGTCACGCCAACAGTCACAGTAGCAGTCAGGGCCAGTCAGAGCAACAGTCAGGGCCAGTCACAGCAACAGTCAGGACCAGTCACACCAATAGTCAGGGCCAGTCACAGGAACAGTCAGGGTCAGTCACACCAATAGTCAGGGCCAGTCACACCAACAGTCAGGGCCAGTCACACCAATAGTCAGGGCCAGTCACAGGAACAGTCAGGGCCAGTCACACCAATAGTCAGGGCCAGTCCACACCAATAGTCAGGGCCAGTCACAGCAACAGTCAGGGTCAGTCACACCAACAATCAGGGCCAGTCACAGGAACAGTCAGGGCCAGTCACAGGAACAGTCAGGGCCAGTCACAGGAACAGTCAAGGTCAGTCACACCAATAGTCAAGGCCAGTCACAGGAACAGTCAGGGCCAGTCACAGGAACAGTCAAGGTCAGTCACACCAATAGTCAAGGCCAGTCACAGGAACAGTCAGGGCCAGTCACAGGAACAGTCAGAGCCAGTCACATCAACAGTCAGGGTCAGTCACACTAAACAGTCAGAGCCAGTCACAGCAACAGTCAGGGCCAGTCACACTAACAGTCAGGGCCAGTCACGCCAACAGTCACAGTAGCAGTCAGGGCCAGTCAGAGCAACAGTCAGGGCCAGTCACAGCAACAGTCAGGACCAGTCACACCAATAGTCAGGGCCAGTCACAGGAACAGTCAGGGTCAGTCACACCAATAGTCAGGGCCAGTCACACCAACAGTCAGGGCCAGTCACAGGAACAGTCAGAGCCAGTCCCATCAACAGTCAGGGTCAGTCACACTAAACAGTCAGAGCCAGTCACATCAACAGTCAGGGCCAGTCACAGCAACAGTCACAGTAGCAGTCAGGGCCAGTCAGAGCAACAGTCAGGGCCAGTCACAGCAACAGTCAGGACCAGTCACACCAATAGTCAGGGCCAGTCACAGGAACAGTCAGGGTGTCAGCACACCAATAGTCAGGGCCAGTCACACACCCAATAGTCAGGGCCAGTCACATCAACAGTCAGGCCCAGTCACGCCAACAGTCACAGTAGCAGTCAGGGCCAGTCACAACAACAGTCAGGGCCAGTCACAGGAACAGTCAGGGCCAGTCACACCAACAGTCAGGGCCAGTCACACCAACAGTCAGGGCCAGTCACAGGAACAGTCAGAGCCAGTCACATCAACAGTCAGGGCCAGTCACACTAAACAGTCAGAGCCAGTCACAGCAACAGTCAGGGCCAGTCACACTAACAGTCAGGACCAGTCACGCCAACAGTCACAGTAGCAGTCAGGGCCAGTCACACCAACAGTCAGGGTCAGTCACACCAACAGTCAGGGCCAGCCACACAAACAGTAACAGTAGCAGTCAATGTACAGTCCACAACCAATATTCAGGACAAGTCCACACACAACAGTCACACCAACAGTCAGGGCCAGTCACAGCAACAGTCAGGGCCAGTCATCACCAACAGTCACGGCCAGTCACAGCAACAGTCACAGTAGCAGTCAAGGTCAGTCACACCAATAGTCAGGACCAGTCACACCAACAGTCACTCAACAGTCAGGGCCAGTCACACCAACAGTCAGGGCCAGTCACACCAACAGTCAGGGCCAGTCACACCAACAGTCACAGTAGCAGACAAGGTCAGTCACACCAATAGTCAGGGCCAGTCACACCAACAGTCACAGTAACAGTCAGGGCCAGTTACACCAATAGTCAGGGTCAATCACACCAACAGTCAGGGCCAGTCACACCAACAGTCACAGTAGCAGACAAGGTCAGTCACACCAATAGTCAGGACCAGTCACACCAACAGTCACAGTAACAGTCAGGGTCAGTTACACCAATAGTCAGGGTCAATCACACCAACAGTCAGGGCCAGTCACACCAATAGTCAGAGTAGCAGTCAGGGCCAGTCAGACAAATAATCAGGGTCAGTCACACAATTCTCAGTACCAGTCACAGCAACAGTCACGGCAGCAGTCAGGGCCAGTGATAGACATGGGTTCACACGAATGCATTAGTCAGGCCCAGTGATAGACATTGGTTCACAGGAATAAATTAGTCAGGCCCAGTGATAGACATGGGTTCACAGGAATAAATTAGTCAGGCCCAGTGATAGACATGGGTTCACAGGAATAAATTAGTCAGGCCCAGTGATAGACATGGGTTCACAGGAATACATTAGTCAGGCCCAGTGATAGACATAGGTTCACAGGAATACATTAGTCAGGCCCAGTGATAGACATTGGTTCACAGGAATAAATTAGTCAGGCCCAGTGATAGACATGGGTTCACAGGAATACATTAGTCAGGCCCAGTGGTAGACATAGGTTCACAGGAATACATTATTCAGGCCCAGTGACAGACATAGGTTCACAGGAATACATTAGTCAGGCCCAGTGATAGACATTCGTTCACAGGAGTACATTATAGTCAGGCCCAGTGATAGACATAGGTTCACAGGAATACATTAGTACAGGCCCAGTGGTAGACATAGGTTCACAGGAATACATTAGTCAGGCCGAGTGGTAGACATTGGTTCACAGGAATCCATTAGTCAGGCCCAGTGGTAGACATTGGTTCACAGGAATAAATTAGCCAGGGCCAGTGATAGACATAGGTTCTCTTCCTAGGTTCTCAGGAAGAGTTCCAATCAGGGTTAGTCAGTTCGTTCAAAGGACACGACGAAAATCAGTGGCAGACAGAAACCATACCGTTCACAGGAACAGGACACCTGGGAGAAAGTCAGGGCGAACAGGAGCCAGTTCGTCACAGGAACAGGACACCTGGGAGAAAGTCAGAGCCGAACAGGACCAGGTCGTCACAGGAACAGGACACCTGGGAGAAAGTCAGGGCCGAACAGGACCAGTTCCTCCAGGAACAGGACACCTGGGAGAAAGTGAGGGCCGAACAGGAGCCAGGTCGTCACAGGAACAGGACACCTGGGAGAAAGTCAGAGCCGAACAGGACCAGGTCGTCACAGAAACAGGACACCTGGGAGAAAGTGAGGGCCCGAACAGGACCAGGTCGTCACAGGAACAGGACACCTGGGAGAAAGTCAAGGCCGAACGGGACCAGGTCGTCACAGGAACAGGACACCTGGGAGAAAGTCAAGGCCGAGCGGGACCAGGTCGTCACAGGAACAGGACACCTGGGAGAAAGTGAGGGCCGAACAGGAGCCAGTCGTTGACAGGAACAGGACACCTGGGAGAAAGTCAAGGCCGAACGGGAGCCAGGTCGTCACAGGAACACACCCAAGTCATGGTCAGTCATGCTGACCTCGCACTGACCAGGGGTTGTGGCACCTGTCCCCTGTGTGTACAGAAAGGATTTCTTCTGCCCTGTGTGTGACTGGCCCTGTGCTTGCATTAGTCCTTAAACAATCCATGCCCTGTCCATTTATTAATCCTTAAACAATCCATGCCCTGTCCATTTATTAATCCTTAAATAATCCATGCCCTGTCCATTTATTAATCCTTATACAATCCATGCCCTTGTCTATTTATTAATCCTTATACAATCCATCCCCTGTCCATTTATTAATCCTTATACAAACCATGCCCTGTCCATTTATTAATGCTTATACAATCCGTGCCCTGTCCATTTATTAATCCTTAAACAATCCATGCCCTGTCCATTTATTAATCCTTATACAATCCGTTACCTTTATTTACACTTGTTATCCATAAGCTTGTTTTGTCTATAGATCAGTGGTAAAGTTACACGCTTAATTGTCTTTTCATCGTCTGGAAGTTATACATTTTTTTTTTAATCAGTGATGCGGTCGCACATTGTATTACCTTTTTATAATGGTGAAATTGTACGTTTTTTATGCCTTTGTGATCAAATGCCAGTGTCCATGCGGTTGCTGTTCAGTCTTCAGTTATGCTATTATTCTGCTATCACCCAGTTAGTTTGATTGTCTATCTATCTATCTATCTATCTATCTATCTATCTATCTATCTATCTATCTATCTATCTATCTATCTATCTATCTATCGATCGATCGATCGATCGATCGATCGATCGATCGATCGATCGATCGGTCCGTCCGTCCGTCCGTCCGTCCGTCCGTCTGTCTATCTGCCTGTCTGTCTGTCTGTCTATCTCTCTGCCTGCCTGCCTGCCTGCCTGTCTGTCTGTCTGTCTGTCTGTCTGTTTGTCTGTCTGTCTGTCTGTCTATCTATCTATGTCTGTGTGTATATATGTATGTATGGATGTATGTATGTATGTATGTATGTATGTATGTATGTATGTATGTATGTATGTATGTATGTATGTATGTATCTATCTATCTATCTATCTATCTACGAAGTACTTGTTTTTAAGTTTATTTACGTACTGCCAGTTTTTCTTAATTGCCTCTCTCTCTCTCTCTTCTCTCTCTCTCCCCTCTCTCTCTCTCTCTCTCTCTCTCTCTCTCTCTCTCTCTCTCTCTCTCTCAAGGAAAGAAAACCTGATACGAATCATTTATATTGAAAACAAATCCGCTGAAGATCCAGACCTATCCATTCCAACTTCACAGCAAACCACCAACACCTATCAGTTCATCATTCCAAATACACAGCAAACCACCAGCACCCATCACTTCATCATTCCAACTTCACAGCAAACCACCAGCACCCACCACTTCGTCATTCCAACTTCACAGCAAATCACCGGCACCCATCAGTTCATCATTCCAACTTCACAGCAAATCACCGGCACCCATCAGTTCTTCTCGTCATTGTTTCAGACGTCACCGAATCGGCCCACTCCCCTGTGCCACAACACGGCGTCCCACAAGCAGATGACGCGGCTACCACGTCAGCAGAAACGTCATACCCCAACAGATGCTTGCTTCCAGTGGCTGGCGAGGCCAAGAAGTGTGGGAAAGTGCGCATGCGCTGGACCTTTGACAGCAAGGCTGGAGTCTGCAAACAGTTCCGTGGATGTCGAACAAAGGGGAACAACTTCAGGCGCAGAAAAGGGTGCGAGAGAACATGTCTGGGAATCAGGACAGGTAAGCCACAGTGACCAACATGTCCGGCCATTTAAGTTTAGAATCGGGACGATTAGGACAGGTAAACCACATTCACCAACATGTCCGGCCATTTGGGTTTAGAATCAGGACATATAAAGCAGTCACCAACTTGGGTTTAGAATCAGGACATATAAAGCAGTCACCAACTTGGGTTTAGAATCAGGACATATAAAGCAGTCACCAACTTGGGTTTAGAATCGGGAGATGTCAGCCAGTCACCGACACGTTCAGCCAGTTCATTTCAGGCTTCTTTTCCTCTTCTTCTTTGTTCTTTTCTCACTCACCTTTCTGCATTCAGTGTTCCCTTCAACAGAGAATTAAAGAGGGCAAAGAACGGTCACCCAGAGCATACACCATCACACTGTGATGGCAGTGTTCCCTTCAACAGAGACTTAAAGAGGGCAAAGAACGGTCACCCAGATCATAAACCATCAAACTGTGAAGGCAGTGTTCCCTTCAACAGACTTAAAGAGGGCAAAGAATGGTCACCCAGAGCATACACCATCACACTGTGATGGCAGTGTTCCCTTCAACAGTGACTTAAAGAGGGCAAAGAACGGTCACCCAGAGCATAAACCATCACACAGTAACGGTAACGTTTACCTTATTCTGCCTTAGCTTGGTCACTGTCCTTTTTCGCCATGGTTTTCATGGTATGTTGGATTCTTAAATCCGATCCCATGATGGTTGACGGAGTTTAATTCATGTCTCCATTGTCAAACCTTCAGAGTTTTTCCTTGCCAGAGGTCTGTGCTTTGACAATGTTCCTCATACTAACGTTGACATTGTTCCTCATACTAACGTTGACATTGTTCCTCACACTGACGTCCGACGTTGTTCCTCACACTGACGTTGACAATGTTCCTCACACTGACGTTGACAATGCTCCTCACACTGACGTTGACAATGCTCCTCACACTGACGTTGACACTTCTTCACACTGACGTTGACAATGTTCCTCACACTGACGTTGACATTGTACCTCACACTGACGTTGACAATGCTCCTCACACTGACGTTGACATTGTTCCTCACACTGACGTTTGACATTGCTCCTCACACTGACGTTGACACTTCTTCACACTGACGTTGACAATGTTCCTCACACTGACGTTGACATTGTTCCTCACACTGACGTTTGACATTGCTCCTCACACTGACGTTGACACTTCTTCACACTGACGTTGACAATGTTCCTCACACTGACGTTGACATTGTTCCTCACACTGACGTTGACATTGTTCCTCACTCTAACGTTGGCATTGTTCCTCACACTGACGTTGACATTGTTCTCCACACTGACGTTGACATTGTTCCTCATACTGACGTTGACACTGTTTCTTCACACTGACGTTTGACAGTTTTCCTCACACAGACGTTGACATCGTTCCTCACACTGACATTGACATTGTTCTTCACACTGACGTTGACATTGTTCCTCACACTGACGTTGACATTGTTCCTCACACTGACGTTTGACATTGCTCCTCACACTGACGTTGACATTGCTCCTCACACTGACGTTGACACTGTTCCTCATACTGATGTTTGACATTGCTCCTCACACTAACGTTGACATTGTTCCTCGCACTGACGTTGACATTGCTCCTCACACTAACGTTGCCATTGCTCCTCACACTGACGTTGACACTGTTCCTCACACTGACGTTTGACATTGTTCCTCACACTGACGTTTGGCATTGTTCCTCACACTGACGTTTGGCATTGTTCCTCACACTGACGTTGACATTGTTCCTCGCATTGACATTGACACTGTTCCTCACACTGACGTTGACACTGTTCCTTACACTGACGATGACATTGTTCTTCACACTGACGTTGACATTGTTCCTCACAGTGACGTTGACATTGTTCCTCACACTGACGTTGAAATTGTTCCTCACACTGACGTTGACATTGTTCCCCACACTGACGTTGACATTGTTCTCCACACTGACGTTGACATTGTTCCTCACACTGACATTTGACATTGTCTCACACTGACGTTGACATTGTTCCTCACACTGACGTTGACATTGTTTTTCACACTGACGTTGACATTGTTCCTCACACTGACGTTTGACAATGTTCCTCACACTGACGTTGACAATGTTACTCACACTGACGTTTGACATTGTTCCTCACACTGACGTTGACATTGTTCCTCACACTGAGGTTTGACGTTGCTCCTCACACTGACGTTGACATTGTTCTTCACACTGACGTTGACATTGTTCCTCACACTGACGTTGACATTGTTCCTCACATTGATGTTTGACATTGCTCCTCACACTGACGTTTGACATTGCTCCTCACACTAACGTTGACATTGCTCCTCACACTGACGTTTGACATTGTTCCTCACACTGACGTTTGACATTGTTCCTCACACTGACGTTGACATTGTTCTTCACACTGACGTTGACATTGTCCCTCACACTGACGTTTGACCTTAATCCTCACACTGACGTTTGACATTGCTCCTCACACTGACGTTTGACATTGCTCCTCACACTGACGTTTGACCTTGCTCCTCACACTGACGTTTGACATTGCTCCTCACACTGACGTTTGACATTGCTCCTCACACTGACGTTGACAATGTTCTTCACACTGACGTTGACAATGTTCTTCACACTGACGTTGACATTGTTCCTCACACTGACGTTTGACATTGTTCCTCACACTGACGTTTGACAATGTTCCTCACACTGACGTTGACACTGTTCCTCACACTGACATTGACACTGTTCCTCACACTGACATTGACACTGTTCCTCACACTGACCTTGACCTGTTCCTCACACTGACCTTGACCTGTTCCTCACACTGACCTTGACCTGTTCCTCAACTTGACGTCATGCTCACAATGTGCATTTTTTGTCTTAGTGACGTCACACACAAAGCCCGGTCACGCTTCACCGCACCCACAAGGGGATGATGCCAAACACATGACCCGAGACAGGGTCAAGGCCAAGGTCAGACTGACCATTCCCTCCGTGTGTCACTTGCCCCCAGTCCCAGACAACAAGAGATGTCGAAAAGTGCGCAGACGCTGGTTCTTCGACGTATCTTCAGGCACGTGCCGGAAGTTCCGGAGCTGTCCGAAGGCCGGAAACAACTTCCGGAAGAGGAGACATTGCAAGAATCGCTGTCTGCGCCTGGGGAAGACGTCGCGGAGAAAAGGTGGTGGGTGGGTGGGTGGGTGGGTGTGTGTGTGTGTGTCTCTGTGTGTGTCTGTCAGAGAGAGAGAGAGAGAGAGAGAGAGAGAGAGAGGAGAGAGAGAGAGGAGCAGACATAGGGAGCGAAAATGACTGATGTCACACTAGGACTGTCTGAGCTGCACGTGCTGACTGAGAATACAGTCCCCTGCTGCAGTCAATTTGTTGTCCATTTGTTGTCCCCTGCTGCAGTCCATGTGTTGTCCCTAATGCAGTCCATCTGTTGTCCCCTGGTGCAGTCCATGAGTTGTCCCTAATGCAGTCCATCTGTTGTCCCCTGGTGCAGTCCATTTGTTGTCCCTAATGCAGTTCATTTGTTGTCCCTGGTGCAGTCCATGTGTTGTCCCTAATGCAGTCTATTTGTTGTCCTCTGGTGCAGTCCATGTGTTGTCCCTAATGCAGTCCATTTGTTGTCCCCTGGTGCAGTCCATGTGTTGTCCCCTAATGCAGTTCATTTGTTGTCCCCTGGTGCAGTCCATGCGTTGTCCCTAATGCAGTCCATTTGTTGTCCCCTGGTGCAGTCCTTTTGTTGTCCCCTGTGCAGTCCATTTGTTGTCCCTGTGCAGTCCATTTGTTGTCCCCTGCTGCAGTCCATTTGTTGTCCCTAATGCAGTCCATTTGTTGTCCCCTGCTGCAGTCCGTTTGTTGTCCCTGCTGCAGTCCATTTGTTGTCCCCTGTGCAGTCCATTTGTTGTCCCTGCTGCAGTCCATTTGTTGTCCCCTGTGCAGTCCATTTGTTGTCCCTGCTGCAGTCCATTTGTTGTCCCCTGTGCAGTCCATTTGTTGTCCCCTGGTGCAGTACATTTGTTGTCCCCTGTGCAGTCCATTTGCTGTCCCCTGGTGCAGTCCATTGTTGTCCCCTGCTGCAGTCTATTTGTTGTCCCCTTTGCAGTCCATTTGTTGTCCCTGTGCAGTCCATTGTTGTCCCCTGCTGCAGTCCATTTGTTGTCCCTGCTGCAGTCCTTTTGTTGTCCCTGCTGCAGTCCTTTTGTTTTCCCTGCTGCAGTCCATTTGTTGTCCCCTGCTGCAGTCCATTTGTTGTCCCTGCCGCAGCCCATTTGTTGTCCCTAATGCAGTCCATTTGTTGTCCCCTGTGCAGTCCATTTGTTGTCCCCTGTGCAGTCCATTTGTTGTCCCTGTGTAGTCCATTTGTTGTTCCCTGCTGCAGTCCATTGTTGTCCCCTGCTGCAGTCCATTTGTTGTCCCCTGCTGCAGTCCATTTGTTGTCCCCTGCTGCAGTCCTTTATTGTCCCTGGTGCAGTCCATTTGTTGTCCCCTGCTGCAGTCCATTTGTTGTCCCTGCTGCAGTCTATTTGTTGTCAGAGCTGAAATGGCCATGTTTTGTGACGTAACGTGCGGATGATCAGAGCGTGTCATCTATTCTCCAGTACTGTAGATCTCGTGACGTGTGACGTCATAGCAGGTGCACGTCGTGACACAGCAATGACGTCATCTCGTGATGATGATGTGTTTTCAGGTAGGCGCAGTCTGTCCCTCGCAGCCAAGCAATGAACGCTTCTCACACGGCTTGCCAGTCAACGAGGGCGACAGAAAATGCCAGCCAATGAAAACGAGCAACACGAGTGGGTGACAGCAGTGAGTGCGACTGACCGCTGGTGACTCCCTGTACTGATCCTTCCAGGTGAAGGGCCCTGGCCAGACAGCATGGAGATGACGTCCTCCTCTGCCCTGACAGACAGCGGCCACGTGGGAGGTTTCTGCAGGACGGCGTGACATGACACAGAGTGGACAATGCTGACGACTCTGCTGTGTGGACAGCGGATGACCCCCCCCCCCCCCAGCCCCCCTATTTCTCCTTCCCACACCTCCCCATTCAATTAACACCCCCGGTTGATTTGTTTCAAGTTATCTCTAGACATGGACTTCAAAGAGGATGCGCTGCGGGCGATTCTTGCTTTGAAAGTGTGAATTAAAAACCACAATGACTGGGATGTTGGTGATAATAACAATTGGATGTACAGATGTATGACTTTTGAAGATGATTTGTTCTACCTTCCTCATTGGATGTACAGATGTATGACTATTGTAGATAATTTGTTCTACCTTCTTCATCGGATGTACAGATGTATGACTATTGAAGACGATTTGTTCTACCTTCTTCATGGATGTACAGATGTATGACTATTGAAGACGATTGTTCTACCTTCTTCATGGTACAATTAGACTATTGAAGACGATTTGTTCTACCTTCTTCCTGTATGCACCAAATTCTTTACACCTATGTGGTTGTGTTGGTTTTCTTTTCTTTCTTTTTTTTTCTACTTTGAAAAATCATTGGCCACTCTGTACTCACTGTGTCCACCTTCATCCCTGGGTTTCTTCTTCTTCTTCTTTTTCTTCTTCTTCTTCTTCTCTGCCTCTCTGTCTGTCTGTCTGTCTGTCTGTCTGTGTCTGTCTGTCTGTCTGTCTGTCTGTCTGTCTGTCTGTCTGTCTCTCTCTCTCTCTCTCTCTCTCTCTCTCTCTCTCTCTCTCTCTCTCTCTCTCTCTCTCGACGACGACGACGACGACGACGAAAAATAAGCCAAGGATAGCAGCATCAGTCAATCTGGCCATGGTGTGACCTTACTCAATGTTTCAGTGTTGGTGCATCAGACGAGGGCACTGTGTGATTCTCACGCTGCAGACTTCAGGAATGCAGGATCAGACCAGGTTGAGAAAGCAAGGTTGCCCCGGGTTGACACTATCCCATCCTCTATCCCCCTCCCGTCCCTCTGTCACCCCTATGTCACCCCTCTGTGCTCCTCCTGCCCGGAGAGTTTATAGTTCAGGAGAAAATGCTTCGCTTACTAGACAGTGAATAATATGATGCCAGCCGCGACAGCCTCCAAGTCTACTCTTTCTGTACTGTTTTTGCCAGTGTCACTGTTTCTGCTCTTATGTTGAAAGCTGCTGATGACAACATTCAGATGTTTCTACGTTTTCAATGAACACACACACACACACACACACACACACACACACACACACACACACACACACACACACACACACACACACTTTTTTGTTTCATGTTATAGTTATAGTTGCTTTATTTATGTGTTTATTTGTATATTTCTTTAGCATGCCGTGATAAACTGCTTCACTGGATGAGGTATAAGTGTTTTATTTGTTTGGTTGGTCAGTTTTAATTTGTGACGTCACTGTCACATGACCTCTGACGCAGCACCAGCGAGGTGCTATGATTGGTTGCTTTCCATGGTAGAGTTCTGATTTCTGTTCAACGTTTCATTCAGCAGTGGCTGTATGGACTTGTTTGCTCGCTGTTTATTCTTGCCCAGTTCCGTCATGGCTGGTTAGTTGCAACATGGCTGTGTCCAGCTGCAAAGCCTTGGACTGGCTGTACTGAGGACCGGTGCGTGTCTTCAGACTGGAAGGGCGAGGTGCGGTACCCTGCAGCAGGGGAAGACAATCCTCACCTGCTCTGTCTTTGTGTTGCCCCGGGTGACAAACAGGAGGATTGAACCGCCCCTTGCCCGTCTCCTTTCTCCTCCCACTTCTGTCCCACGTTACATTGCTGTCCGGCTTCCGGCACATCTCCACCGACCCGCGACAGCGAGGCTGTTATTGCTGTTGCTGTTATTGGTGGTGTTGGTGTTGTTGTCGTTGGTGGTGTTGGTGTTGCTGTTGTTGATGATGTTATTCTGTCTGTGGTAAATTTTGTAAACTGGGATTCTGCTCTCTCTCTCTCTCTCTCTCTCTCTCTCTCTCTCTCTCTCTCTCGCTCTCGCTCTCTCACTCTCTCTCACCCGAATTAGTTCCCCCCCCGCGACCAAGCATTTGATTATAAAGGGCATAACTTATTTATTAACTGATTCATTTTTTTCATCATTTGATTTTTTTCATCCGAAAAATGAGCATAATAATGTCACTGTAGCAATGTCAGTAACAATGCTGTTGATCGTAGCGATATTGAACATTGTCAGTAACAATGCTGTTGATCGTAGCGATATTGAACAATGTCAGTAACAATGCTGTTGATCGTAGCGATATTGAACAATGTCAGTAACAATGCTGTTGATAGCTATCACTTTGAACAATGTCACTACCAATGTTGTTGATATATATATAATATTGAGCAATGTCAGTAACAATACCGTTGATAGTAATGATATTGAACAATATCACTACCAATCCTGTTGATAGTAATCACATTGAACAATGTCAATAGCAATGTTGTTGATAGTAATGACATTGAACAATGTTAACAGCAATTCTGTTGACAGTTATGGCATCGAACAATGTCAGTAACAATGGGGTTGATAGTAATGACATTGAACAATGTCAACAGCAAGGTTGTTGATAGTTATGATATTGAACAATGTCAGTGACGCTGTTGATAATTTGACATTGAACAATGTCAGCAGCAATGTGGTTGATAGTCACGATGTTAGCAGCAATGTTGCTAATAGTAATGACATTGAACAATGTCAGTAGGAATGTTGTTAATAGTAATGACATTGAAGAATGTCAGTAGGAATGTTGTTAATAGTAATGACATTGAAGAATGTGAGTAGGAATGTTGTTAATAGTAATGGCATTGAACAATGTCAGTAGGAATGTTATTAATAGTAATGACACTGAACAACGTCAGTAGCAATGTTATTAATGATAATGACATTGAACAATGTCAGTAGCAATGTTGTTAATAGTAATGACATTGAACAATGTCAGTAGCAATGTTGTTAATAGTAATGACATTGAACAATGTCAGTAGCAATGTTGTTAATGGTAATGACATTGAACAATGTCAGTAGCAATGTTGTTAATAGTAATGCCATTGAACAATGTCTGCAGCAATGTTGTTAATAGTAATGCCATTGAACAATGTCTGCAGCAATGTTGTTAATGGTAATGACATTGAACAATGTCAGTAGCAATGTTGTTAATAGTAATGCCATTGAACAATGTCTGCAGCAATGTTGTTAATAGTAATGCCATTGAACAATGTCTGCAGCAATGTTGTTAATAGTAATGACATTAAACAATACTGGTTACATGGCATTTTTCTTTCATTTCTGCTGGCTGGTTGTTAGTGTTGTTATGCAAGGCCCCGGAGTCCTGGTTAGAAATGTTGCTTGCTGGTAAAGTGTTCATTTCTCCCATTCCTGTGGAGTTCTTACCGCGGGGTGTCTTGTTAAAATGGCTGCATTGTTATTATTGGCACCCTTTCATAGGGCATCTTTTAATTCCGATATATATATATATATATATATATATATATATATATATATATATATATATATATATATATTCAAGCAAGCTTTGTTTATAATTGAATATTTCTTGCAGTCATTGCAACATCAAGCTGTTCTGTAAGTTGCTGGAATGGTGCTCAGTACTTATCCTTGGAATTTATTTGTTTTATTGTAATTTAGTCCCTTGCGGATTCATTCCAAGAACTGGCCCTCAGTACTTGTGTCTTAAGAGGTTATCTTTTTATATTTTCTACTTTTCACAAGAAAATGTAGTTTGTTTTGCTCTTTCATAATTTTCTTTTGCTTCTTAGGTGGTACCTTTGGGGTTGTTGTTTTTTTAAAACTCAACAAACATACTACGGTATTGCACACCAGCCTTTTTCTGGGATAGCATTCTTCTTAAAACCGAAAAGGCAGAGGAGTCAAATTGACACTTTCCGCGGTCACTGAGGAGAAACAATCAGGTTTCGAAATATCGGTATCTGACCAGGAGTTATATGTTAGTGAGTTTCCTCCCCATTGGAGATTGTCTCCCCCTTGGAGACTATAAGCTTGCTGAAGACTCATTTTAAGAAGCATTTATTTTATTTTTCCCCATTCACCCACTCAAGCACATACTGTTAGTTAGGCAGAATTACCTACCACTGCAGATATGAATGCTTATCTCCCCCTATTTCTTCAATCTAAGACATAAGAGCAAGCTTTGTTTATAATTGAATATATATATATATATATATATATATATAGAGAGAGAGAGAGAGAGAGAGAGAGGAGAAGATCATGTCGTTTGCAGGCTTCTTATTGTAACGATAATCTTTTTTGTTACGGTATATTTTTAACACTCGTCTTGGTGTTCTTGATATTAATTTTGTTCATATGACATAGTGTTATTAATATTACCATCGTTGTGAACAGACTCTAAATTAAATTTAAAAAAAACATAGTGTTATCTCATGTTTCTGTTTATAGAATTATTTGGTGTTGTTCGTATTCCTGTGAATTCGTACAGTGTGATTTCATGTTACTGATGTTTTTGTGAATGTGGTGTTGTGTTTTTCAATGGTGTTAGTTGGCATGTATTATTTGTACAGAAAAGAACTCCGTGTGTAGACCATCTTTTCTTTTCATATTGTTATTTCTATTTTGCCATCCAAAAAGTGATAGTAAATGTGTGTATGCGCGAATGCTCTTAAGCGCTCGCGTGTGTATATGCGTGTGTGTGTGTGTGTGTGTGGTGCGAGAGAGAGAGAGAGAGAGAGAGAGAGAGAGAGAGAGAGAGAGAGAGAGAGAGAGAGAGGAGAGAGAGAACTGACGTTGCAAATGAACATGACACAAAATTGAAGAATAAAGTTTGCAAAACAATAACCTCATGTTTGGGTGTCCATCAAATGCTGTTCTGTGCTCTGAAAGCAGACGGCGACAGACCAACACGGGGGATGTCTCAGCTGTTGAGAGACAGCCTCCACAGTGACGCAGTGTGACAACAGCCTCCATAGTGACACAGTGTGACAACAGCCTCCATAGTGACACGGTGTGACAACAGCCTCCATAGTGACACGGTGTGACAACAGCCCCATAGTGACACGGTGTGACAACAGCCCCATAGTGACACGGTGTGACAACAGCCCCCATAGTGACACGGTGTGGCAACAGCCCCCATAGTGACACGGTGTGACAACAGCCTCCAGATGAATGACACAGTGTGACAACAGCCTCCATAGTGACACGGTGTGACAGGCTAACATGGGGGATGCTTCAACTGTTGACAGACAGCCTCCATAGTGACAAAGTGCACAGTGTGCACGACACTGTACACACACGTCTTCCGCTCTCCCCCTGTCGATCGGTCTGTCTGTCTGTCTGTCCGTCTGTCTGCCTGTCTGCATGTCTGTCTGTCTGTCTGTCTGTCTGTCTGTCTGTCTGTCTGTCTGTCTGTCCTCTCTCTCTCTCTTCTCTCTCTCCTCTCTTAACACACACAAACACATTCTCTCTCTCTCTCTCTCTCTCTCTCTCTCTCTCTCTCTCACACACACACACACACACACACACACACACAACACACCACACACACACACACACAACCACTTCACAGACCGCTTTATTGAGGCAGCACTCAAGCCAACAAATCACTGTATGAAGTCAGCAATCAACCAATTTACAGATCACTGTGTTAAGTCAGCAATCAATCAATTTACAGATCACTGTTATAAGTCTAGCAAATAACCAATTCACAGATCACTGTATTAAGTCAGAAATCAATCAAGTCACACATCACTGTATGAAGTCAGCAATCAATCAATTTACAGATCACTGTACGAAGTCATCAATCAATCGAGTCACAAATCACTGTATTAAGTCGGCAATCAATCAATTCACATATCACTGTATTAAGTCAGCAATCCAGCAATTCACAGATCACGGTATTAAGTCAGCAATCCATCAATTCACGGATCACTGTATTAAATCAGCAGTCAATCAATTCACAGATCACTGTGTTAAGTCAGCAATCAATAATTCACAGATCACTGTGTTAAGTCAGCAATCCAGCAATTCACAGATCACTGTGTTAAGTCAGCAATCCATCAATTCACAGATCACTGTGTTAAGTCAGCAATCCAGCAATTCACGGATCACTGTATTAAGTCAGCAATCAATCAATTCACAGATCACTGTGTTAAGTCAGCAATCCAGCAATTCACAGATCGCTGAGGTAAAGCAGCAATCAATCAAATTCACAGGTCACTGTGTTACGTCAGCAATCCATCAATTCACAGACCACTGTGTTAAGTCAGCAATCCATCTATTCACAGATCACTGAGGTAAGTCAGCAATCCATCAATTCACAGATCACTGAGGTAAGTCAGCAATCCACCAATTCACAGACCCTGAGGTAAAGCAGCAATCAATCTATTCACATATCACTGAGGTAGGTCAGCAATCCATCAATTCACAGATCACTGAGGTAATCAGCAATCAATCTATTCACAGATCACTGAGGTAAGTCAGCAATCAATTTTTCACAGATCACTGAGGTAAGTCAGCAATCAATCTATTCACAGATCACTGTATGAAGTCAGCAATCAATCAATTTACAAATCACTGTGATAAGTCAGCAATCAATATATTCACAGATCACTGAGGTAAGTCAGCAATCAATCTATTCACAGATCACTGCGGTAAGTCAGCAATCAATCTATTCACAGATCACTGAGGTAAGACAGCAATCAATTCACAGATCACTGAGGTAAGTCAGCTATCAATCTATTCACAGAAAACTGAGGTAAGTAAGCAATCAATCTATTCACAGATCACTGAGGTAAGTCAGCAATCAATCTATTCACAGATCACTGAGGTAAGTCAGCAATCCATCTATTCACAGATCATTGAGGTAAGTCAGCAATCAATCTATTCACAGAAAACTGAGGTAAATCAGCAATCACTCTATTCACAGATCACTGAGGTAAGTCAGCAATCAATCTATTCACAGATCACTGAGGTAAGTCAGCAATCAAGCTATTCACAGATCATTGAGTAAGTCAGCAATCAATCTATTCACAGACCACTAGAGGTAAGTCAGCAATCCATCTATTCACAGATCACTGTGTTAAGTCAGCAATCAATCCATTCACAGATCACTGAGGTAAGTCAGCAATCCATCAATTCACAGATCACTGAGGTAAGTCAGGAATCCACCAATTCACAGATCTCTCAGGTAAAACAGCAATCAATCTATTCATATATCACTGAGGTAAGTCAGCAATCCATCAGTTCACAGATCATTGAGGTAATCAGCAATACATCTATTCACTGATCACTGAGGTAAGTCAGCAATCTATTCACAGATCACTGAGGTAAGTCAGCAATCAATCTATTCACAGATCACTGTGTTAAGGCAGTAATCAATCTATTCACAGATCACTGCAGTAAGTCAGCAATCAATCTATTCACAAATCACTGAAGTAAGTCAGCAATCAATCTATTCACAGATCACTGAGGTAAGACAGCAATCAAGCTATTCACAGATCACTGAGGTAAGTCAGCAATCAATCTATTTACAGACCACTCAGGTAAGACAGCAATCAATCTATTCACAGATCACTGAGGTAAGTCAGCAATCAATCTTTTCACAGAAAACTGAGGTAAGTCAGCAATCAATCTATTCACAGATCACTGAGGTAAGTCAGCAATCAATCTATTCACAGATCACTGAGGTAAGTCAGCAATCAATCTATTCACAGATCACTGAGGTAAGTCAGCAATCCATCTATTCACAGATCACTGAGGTAAGTCAGCAATCAATCTATTCACAGATCACTGAGGTAAGTCAGCAATCAATCTATTCACAGATCACTGATGTAAGTCAGCAATCAATCCATTCACAGATCACTAGAGGTAAGTTAGCAATCCATCTATTCACAGAAAACTGAGGTAAGTCAGCAATCAATTTTTTTTTTTTTTTTTTTTTTTTTTTGCTGTCCCAATCTCTGCGCCACCTCAGAGGCAGTGCACCCACGCCGCTCATTCCGACACCCCGTCCACAGCCACAGCCCGGTCGGCCCCACCGCAGCCCCGGCACCGGCAATCCACAGGGAGCAGTCAATGTCAAGTCGTCAAGAGGCAACCCACCGGAGGAGACACTGCACTGCTGCCGAGTCACTTCGGTGGTGTTCAGTAGCGCCTGTTCTGATCTAACATACGCAGGACACCACCTACTAAGCCCCCTACTGACGACAATAATTGCTTAGTCGCGGAGCCGGCGTGAGTGAGCTCTCCCTCCGGAGGGCACCACCACGTCCGTCCAACGACAGCCCCCAACGACAGCCCCCATGGACTCGCCGATACCGGTGACCCCGACGGAACCAAACCAAGGCCACAGACGTGGAGAGGACATAGAAACTGAGGTCACCATGAGAGCAGGGCATGAAGCGCCACAGAATTTGAGACATTTTTTTTTTTATGCTGATCGATGAGAATGAGGATGATTAAGATGATGCTACGGATTTCCATTTTGGTCTGAGACTACATGACAGGGCTGTACTCTACGCTTCCTTTCATAATATATCCCGGCGTCAACCAGGCCCGAGAGATACAGGCACCTGCAGTGTTGGTCAGGAAATTTGAGCAACACTCTCAGAAACGCATCCATTAAGTGGATGAAACTCGACTGTGTGGTCCCAGTCTTCCCAACTGAGTCCGCAGCAAACTCAACTCTGGGTAGGAGCCGGTCGGGGCAGAAAAACCCACATGACTCTGATGGGATTCGAACCCACGACCTCCCAGCCGGGAGTCCGCGACGCTAACCACTTCGCCACGGCGACTGGTGTCAGCAATCAATCTATTCACAGATCACTGAGGCAAGTCAGCAATCCATCTATTCACAGATCACTGAGGTAAGTCAACAATGAATCTATTCACCAATCACTGAGGTAAGTCAGCAAAATATTTATTCACAGATCACTGTATTGAGGCAACAAGTCAATTCACAGATCACTGTGTTTAGTCCACACTCAGTCAATCCACTGACAGCTGTATTCAGAAGGCAATCAATCCACTGACAGCTGTATTCAGGGGGCAATCGATCCACTGACAGCTGTATTCAGGAGGTAGTCAATCCACTGACAGCTGTATTCAGGGGCAATCAATCCACTGACAGCTGTATTCAGGAGGCAGTCAATCCACTGACAGCTGTATTCACAAGGCAGTCAATCCACCGACAGCTGTATTCAGAAGACAGTCAATCCACTGACAGCTGTATTCAGAAGGCAGTCAATCCACAGACAGCTGTATTCAGAAGGCAGTCAATCCACAGACAGCTGTATTCAGAAGGCAGTCAATCCACTGACAGCTGTATTCACAAGGCAGTCAACCCACTGACAGCTGTATACAGAAGACAGTCAGTCCAATGACAGCTGTATTCAGGAGGCAGTCAATCCACTGACAGCTGTATTCACAAGGCAGTCAATCCACTGACAACTGTATACAGAAGACAGTCAGTCCACTTAAAGCTGTATTCAGGAGGCAGTCAATCCACTGACAGCTGTATTCAGGTGGCAGTCAATCCACTGACAGCTGTATTCACAAGGCAGTCAATCCACTGACAGCTGTATACAGGAGACAGTCAGTCCACTGACAACTGTATTCAGGAGGCAGTCAATCCACTGACAGCTGTATTCAGGAGGCAGTCAAATCCACTGACAGCTAGCTGTATTCAGGAGGCAGTCAATCCACTGACAGCTGTATTCAGGGGCAGTCAATCCACTGACAGCTGTATTCAGGGGGCAGTCAATCCACTGATAGCTGTATTCAGGGGGCAGTCAACCCACTGACAGCTGTATTCAGCAGGCAGTCAACCTACTGACAGCTGTATTCAGGAGGCAGTCAATCAACTGACAGCTGTATTCAAGGGGCAATCAATCCACTGACAGCTGTATTCAGGGGGCAGTCGGTCCACTCACAGCTGTATTAAGGAGGCAGTCCGTTCCCTTAGAGCTGTATTCAGGAGGTAGTCCACTTAAAGCTGTATTCAGGAGGTAGTCCACTTAAAGCTGTATTCAGGAGGTACATACCTTGTGGTGGACGTCAGGCAGGAGTCGGTCCCGCACAGTGGGAGGGAGGGGGAGTGAGGAGGGGAGCGGATGGAGGAGGGGGGGAGGGAGGGTGCACATTCCGCGAAATCCTGGTTGGCCACCTGCAGAGAGAGGACCTCCTCACAGCCAATCTCGCATGAAAACTCCCTGCTAATCACCTCCCTGCACCTCCATTATCACCTTACGCCCTGACCCCCTGCTGACCTTGCCGGAAGGAGATCTTTGCGCCTGACTGCTCAAACAGCAAGCCTGCCACCCAATGAAAACACGGCCAGCCTGGATGTGGCGCGGCTAAGCCTGAGCTGGGTGTATTTGGGACCAAGTCACTGTTTGTTTGCAGCTTGGGACAAAAGCAGCGGAATGAAAGTTTAGGGGTGAGTCGGCAGAGGGGTGAGGGAGCGGGGGGGGGGGGGGGGAGTGGGGGGGTGGTCACAGGTAGGTTGTTGTGTGCGGCCTGCAGCAGTTGGTTTGCTGTGAACAAGTGGCCTGGGAATCAATAGCTTGACACTGACTCCTTGTTCAAACAAATCAGTGTGTGTGTGTGTGTGTGTGTGTGTGACCGAGAATTTATTCAATCGCTGAGTAAAATTAAGCTCGCATGATTAGATGTTGGACGTGGCGAAATCATCTCCAACAAACAGAGTGGAATTTATAGTGTAGTCCACCACGTGATTTGTGTGAAAATGTCCACATTTTATACTGTTGAGAGGTTGAACGGTATGAACACTATCTTGTTTGAACCAGGCTATGGTTTGAGGACATACGTCAGTTTTCCGTGACCCAGAAACAGTGGTAGACATTGGATTGGCCCAGAAAATTAAAAAAACCCATCTTTGTTTTAGACTTGAGTAACAGACATTTTGGTTTACGGAAATCCGATTTCAAACGACCAAAACATGTTTATTGATTGCCAGACCTCCATCTCTGTCTCTCTGTTTCTCTCTCTCTCTCTCTGTTTCTCTCTGTTTCTCTCTCTCTCTCTCCTCTCTCTCTCTCTCTCTCTCTCTCTCTCTCTCCACCGCTGACTACATTTGAATGTTTTAAAGTGGTTTGTAAACTTGGACGGTATCACAAATGTTTGACCTGTCATGTTTTTATACTCAGTACACATACCCCTCTCACTTTGCCTAGCAGCGTTCAGTGCTTAACCTTTCACGGAAAAAGTCGTGTCTTGCAGACTTAGCACTGCCGGTGTGGCTGCCATCACATTGTGGTCACAGGCCAGACCTCTGCTAGACAGGTGCTGTGACAGGTGGAGACAGAGGCGGTGGTCACGGTTCCAGAGGGGGGTGGGGTGGATGTGGAGGATGGTCAGCTGTCCAAAGCCGTCCTCCTCACCGTCCTCTCCGCAACAGCTGACCTACGTAGGTGCAGGCCACCTACGTGGTCTGGGTGACACCACACCCCTGTTTAGCAGTCACAAGTAGACCACCCCGACTGCAGATGACACCATAACCTTTACGACAACGGACAAGACAATGTGCGTATGACCTAAACGGCGCGTGCGAATGGGCGACATTTTGTACGGCTGTACCTAACCTCCTTCAGATGAGGCTACGACCATTGGAAAGAAGCTTGGTATGAATCCTGAAACGTGGCACTGAGGGGGGATGGTGTGGACTGCTGACAGAGGATGCCTTCGTGGTGAATGTGACGCAGGACAGACAGGCACAGAGTGGTTGGGGGGGGGGGGGGGGGGTATGGTGTGGATTGCTGACGAAGGTTGCCTTTGTGATGAATGTGACGCAGGAGAGACAGGCACAGAGTGAAGAGGTGGGGAGGGGGGGGGGGGGGGGTATGGTGTGGATTGCTGATGAAGGATGCCTTTGTGGTGAATGTGACGCAGGAGAGACAGGCACAGTTGGTGGGTGGGGGGGGGGGGGTGGTGTGGATTGTTGATGAAGGATGCCTTTGTGGTGAATGTGACACAGGAGAGACAGGCACTGAGGGGGTGGGGGTGGGGGTGGGGGTGGATTGCTGACGAAGGATGCCTTTGTGGTGAATGTGACAGAGGAGAGACAGGCACTGAGGGGGGTGGGGGTAGGGGTGGTGTGGATTGCTGACGAAGGATGCCTTTGTGGTGAATGTGACACAGGAGAGACAGGCACTGAGGGGGGTGGGGGGTGGGTGGGGGTGGATTGCTGACGAAGGATGCCTTTGTGGTGAATGTGACAGAGGAGAGACAGGCACTGAGGGGGGGGGGGTGGTGGTGTTGGTGTGGATTGCTGACGAAGGATGCCTTTGTGGTGAATGTGACACAGGAGAGACAGGCACTGAGGGGGGGGGGGGGGGGATTGCTGACGAAGGATGTCTTTGTAGTGAATGTGACAGAGGAGAGACAGGCACTGAGGGGGGCGGGGGGGAGGGGGATGGTGTGGATTGCTGATGAAGGATGCCTTTGTGGTGAATGTGACACAGGAGAGACAGGCACAGAGAGGGAGGGCGGGGGGGGGGGGTGGTGTGGATTGCTGATGAAGGATGCCTTTGTGGTGAATGTGACACAGGAGAGACAGGCACAGAGAGTGAGGGCGGGAGGGGGGGGGGATGGTGTGGATTGCTGACGAAGGATGCCTTTGTGGTGGATGTGAGACAGGAGAGACAGGCACAGAGGGGGGGGGGGGGGGGGGATGGTGTTGATTGCTGATGAAGGATGTCTTTGTGGTGGATGTGATACAGGAAGAGACAGGCACAAAGGGGGGGCGGGGGGGGGGGAGGGGGTATGGTGTGGATTGCTGATGAAGGATGCCTTTGTGGTGGGTGTGATACATGAGAGACAGGCATTGACGGGAGGGGGGGGGGGGATGTGGATTGCTGATGGAGGATGCCTTTGTGGTGAATGTGGCACAGAAGAGACAGGCATTGAGGGGGGGGGGGGGGCGGATTGCTGTCGAAGCGTGCCTTTGTGGTGAATGTGGTACAGGAGAGACAGGCACTGACAGGGGGGGGGGGGGGGGGATTGCTGTCGAAGGATGCCTTTGTGGTGAATGTGGCACAGGAGAGACAGGCACTGAGGGGAGAGGGGTGGTGGATTGCCGCCGAAGGATGCCCCTGTGGTGAATGTGGCACAGGAGAGACAGGCACTGAGGGGAGGGGGGGGGGGATTGCTGATGAAGGAGGCCTTTGTGGTGAATGTGGTACAGGAGAGACAGGCACTGACAGGGGGGGGGGGGGGGGGGATTGCTGTCGAAGGATGCCTTTGTGGTGAATGTGGCACAGGAGAGACAGGCACTGAGGGGAGAGGGGTGGTGGATTGCCGCCGAAGGATGCCCCTGTGGTGAATGTGGCACAGGAGAGACAGGCACTGAGGGGAGGGGGGGGGGATTGCTGATGAAGGAGGCCTTTGTGGTGGATGTGATACAGGAGAGACAGGCACTGAGGGGGTGTGGAGGGGGGGGGATGGTGTGGATTGCTGACGAAGGATGGCTTTGTGGTGGATGTGATACAGGAAAGACTGGCACTTGGAGGGGGGGGGGTGATTGCTGACAGAGGATGCCTTTGTGGTGAATGCGACAGAGGAGAGACAGGCACTGAGGGGGGGGGGGGGGGGGGTTGTTGACAGAGGATACGTTTGTGGTGAATGTGACACAGGAGAGACAGGCACTGAGGGGGAGGGGGGGGGATGGTGTGGATTGCTGATGAAGGATGCCTTTGTGGTGAATGTGACACAGGAGAGACAGGCACTGAGGGGAGGGGGGGGATGGTGTGGATTGCTGATGAAGGATGCCTTTGTGGTGAATGTGACACAGGAGAGACAGGCACTGAGGGGGGGTGGGGTGGGGGGGGCGGATTGCTGATGAAGGATGCCTTTGTGGTGGATGTGATACAGGAAAGACAGACACTGAGGGGGAGCGGGGGGGGGGGGGGGGGGGATTGCTGACGAAGGATGCCTTTGTGGTGAATTGTGACACAGGAGAGACAGGCACTGGGGGGGAGGGGGGGGGGGATGGTGTGGATTGCTGATGAAGGATGCCTTTGTGATGAATGTGAGACAGGAGAGACAGGCACTGAGGGGGGGGGGAGGGGGGGGGCGGATTGCTGATGAAGGATGCCTTTGTGGTGAATGTGACACAGGAGAGACAGGCACTGAGGGGGGGGGGAGGGGGGATTGCTGATGAAGGATGCCTTTGTGGTGAATGTGACACAGGAGAGACAGGCACTGAGGGGGGGGGGGGGGGGGATTGCTGACGAAGAATGCCTTTGTGGTGAATGTGACACAGGAGAGACAGGCACTGAGGGGGGGGGGGGGGGGGGGATGGTGTGGATTGCTGATGAAGGATGCCTTTGTGGTGGATGTGAGACAGGAGAGACAGGCACAGAGGGGGGGGGGGGCGGGGGGGGATGGTGTGGATTGCTAACGAAGGATGCCTTTGTGGTAGATGTGAGACAGGAGAGACAGGCACAGAAGGAGGGCGGGGGGGGGGGGGGGGGGTATGGTGTGGATTGCTGACGAAGGATGCCTTTGTGGTGGGTGTGATACACGAGAGACAGGCACTGACGGAGGGGGGGGGGGGGGGCGGGGGGGGGGGGCGGGGGAGGTTGCTGACGAAGGATGCCTTTGTGGTGAATGTGACACAGGACAGACAGGCACTGACGGGAGGGGGAGGGGGGGGGGTGTGGATTGCTGACGGAGGATGCCTTTGTGGTGGATGTGACACAGGAGAGACAGGCACTGAGGGGAGGGATGGTGTGGATTGCTGACGAAGGATGCCTTTGTGGTGAATGTGACACAGGAGAGACAGGCACTGAGGGGAGGGATGGTGTGGATTGCTGACGAAGGATGCCTTTGTGGTGAATGTGACGCAGGAGAGACAGGCGACGAAGTTCATTTCGCCATGCAATGCCTGAGATATGCAGATATGCGAACGTAATTCATGCCATGAAGAAAAACACCCGTGCTCAAAATGTTTGTTGAATATTTTTACCGCTGATAAGAAAGCCTTGTTGATTTCAGTAAACGCCTAGCGTCTGTTCGCACTGCCATTCAACCATTGTCGTCACAACAGCGCTTTGTCCATGCTACACGTTCTGTGTATTTGTGTCGTTTTCCTTGTGTAGTGTTCCCCCAGACTACGCCCTCCAAGGCCTCTAAAGGGTCCCAGGATCAACAAATCATAGAATTTTTTTAACGTTCTCTTATAATGTTAGAAACCTACCGATGGGATCTTCTCCTGTCCTACCCCGCATGAATGAACGGTGTTTTGTTTCCTCCACACTGCTACAGTTGGCCAGATTGCATACTGCTACAATAGGCCAGATTGCATACTGCTACAATGGGCCAGATTGCATACTGCTACAATGGGCCAGATTGCATACTGCTACAATAGGCCAGATTGCATACTGCTACAATGGGCCAGATTGCATACTGCTACAATGGGCAGATTGCATACTGCTACAATGGGCCAGATTGCATACTGCTACAATGGGCAAGATTGCACACTGCTACAATGGGCCAGATTGCATACTGCTACAATGGGCAAGATTGCACACTGCTACAATGGGCCAGATTGCATACCGCTACAATGGGCCAGATTCAACACCGCTACAATGGGCCAGATTGCACACTGCTACAATGGGCCAGATAGCGTACTACTACAATGGGCCAGATTGCATACTGCTACAGTAGGCCAGATTGCATACTGCTACAATGGGCCAAATTACACACGCTACAATGGGCCAGATTGCACACTGCTACAATGGGCCAGATTGCACACTGCTACAATGGGCCAGATTGCACACTGCTACAATGGGCCAGATTGCACACTGCTACAATAGGCCAGATTGCACACTGCTACAATGGGCCAGATTGCACACTGCTACAATAGGCCAGATTGCACAGTGCTACAATGGGCCAGATTGCACACTGCTACAATAGGCCAGATTGCATGCTGCTACAGTGGGGCAGATTGCATACTGCTACAATGGGCAAGATTGCACACTGCTACAATGGACCAGATTCCACACTGCTACAATGGGCCAGATTGCACACTGCTACAATGGGCCAGATTGCACACTGCTACAATGGGCCACATTGCACACTACTACAATAGGTCAGATTGCACACTGCTGCAATGGGTCAGACTACACACTGCTACAATGGGCCAGATTCCACACTGCTACAATGGGCAGATTGACACTGCTACAATGGGCCGGATTGCACACTGCTACAATGGGCCAGATTGCACACTGCTACAATGGGCCAGATTGCACACTGCTACAATGGGCCAGATTCCACACTGCTACAATGGGCCAGATTGCACACTGCTACAATGGGCCAGATTGCACACTGCTACAATGGGTCAGATTCCACACATTCCACACTGCTACAATGGCCAGATTAAACACTACTACAACGGGACAGATTCCACACTGCTACAGAGGGCCAGATTGCACACTGCTACAATGGGCCAGATTGCACACTGCTACAATGGGCCAGATTCCACACTGGTACAGTGGGCCAGATTGCACAGTGCTACAATGGGCCAGATTGCACAGTACTACTACAATGGGCCAGATTGCACAGTGCTAGCACAATGGGCCAGATTGCACACTGCTACTACAATGGGCCAGATTGCACACTGCTACAATGGGCCAGATTGCACACTGCTACAATGGGCCAGATTCCACACTGCTACAATGGCCAGATTCCACTCTGCTACAATGGCCAGATTCCACTCTGTTACAATGGCCAGATTGCACACTGCTACAATGGGCCAGATTCCACACAGCTACAATGGCCAGATTCCACTCTGCTACAATTGCCAGATTCCACTCTGCTACAATGGCCAGATTCCACACTGCTACAATGGGCCAGATTCCACACTTCTACAATGGCCAGATTCCACACTAAAACAATGGCAAGATTCTACTCTGCTACAATGGGCCAGATCCCACACTGCTGCAATGGCCATATTGCATACTGCTACAATGGGCCAGATTCCACACTGCTGCAATGGCCAGATTCCACACTGCTACAATTGCCAGATTACACACTGCTGCAATGGCCAGATTCTACTCTGCTACAATGGGCCAGATTGCACACTGCTACAATGGGCCAGATTCCACACTGCTGCAATGGCCAGATTCCACACTGCTACAATGGGCCAGATTCCACACTTCTACAATGGCCAGATTCCACACTTCTACAATGGCCAGATTCCACACTTCTACAATGGCCACATTCCACACTAAAACAATGGCAAGATTCTACTCTGCTACAATGGGCCAGATTCCACACTTCTACAATGGCCAGATTCCACACTGCTGCAATGGCCAGATTGCACTTTGCTACAATGGCCAGATTACACACTGCTACAATTGGCCAGATTCCAGACAGTTACCATGGGTCACATTCCACACTGCTACAATGGGCCACATTCCACCCTGCTATAGTGGGCCAGATTCCACACTACTACAGTGGGCCAGATTCTACACTGCTACAGTGGGCCAGATTCCACACTGCTACGGTGGGCCAGATTCCACTCTGCTACAATGGCCACATTCCAGTCTGCTACAATGGGTCATATTCCACCCTGCTACAATGGGCCAGATTGCACACTGCTACGATGGGCCAGATTGCACACTGCTACAATGGGCCAGATTGCACACTGCTACAATGGGCCAGATTCCACACAGCTACAATGGCCAGATTCCACTCTGTTACAATGGCCAGATTCCACACTGCTACAATGGGCCAGATTCCACTCTGCTACAATTGGCCAGATTCCACTCTGCTACAATTGCCAGATTCCACTCTGCTACAATGGCCAGATTCCACACTGCTACAATGGGCCAGATTCCACACTTCTACAATTGCCAGATTCCACTCTGTTACAATGGGCCAGATTGCACACTGCTACAATGGCCAGATTGCACACTGCTACAATGGCCAGATTGCATACTGCTACAATGGCCAGATTGCACACTGCTACAATGGGCCAGATTCCACTCTGTTACAATGGGCCAGATTGCACACTGCTACAATGGCCAGATTGCACACTGCTACAATGGCCAGATTGCATACTGCTACAATGGCCAGATTCCACACAGCTACAATGGCCAGATTCCACACTGCTACAATGGCCAGATTCCACTCTGTTACAATGGCCAGATTCCACACAGCTACAATGGCCAGATTCCACACAGCTACAATGGTCAGATTCCACACAGCTACAATGGCCAGATTCCACACAGCTACAATGGTCTGATTCCACACTGCTACAATGGCCAGATTCCACACAGCTACAATGGCAGATTCCACACAGCTACAATGGTCAGATTCCACACAGCTACAATGGCCAGATTCCACTCTGTTACAATGGCCAGATTCCACACTGCTACAATGGGCCAGATTCCACACTGCTACAATGGCCAGATTCCACACTGCTACAATGGGCCAGATTCCACACTGCTACAATGGGCCAGATTGCACACTGCTACAATGGTCAGATTCCACACAGCTACAATGGCCAGATTCCACACTGCTACTATTGCCAGATTACACACTGCTACAATGGGCCAGATTCCACACTTCTACAATGGCCAGATTCCACACTAAAACAATGGCAAGATTCTACTCTGCTACAATGGGCCAGATTCCACACTGCTGCAATGGCCAGATTGCACTCTGCTACAATGGCCAGATTACACACTGCTACAATTGGCCAGATTCCAGACTGTTACCATGGGTCACATTCCACACTGCTACAATGGGCCACATTCCACCCTGCTATAGTGGGCCAGATTCCACACTACTACAGTGGGCCAGATTCTACACTGCTACAGTGGGCCAGATTCCACACTGCTACGGTGGGCCAGATTCCACTCTGCTACAATGGCCACATTCCAGTCTGCTACAATGGGTCATATTCCACCCTGCTACAATGGGCCAGATTGCACACTGCTACGATGGGCCAGATTGCACACTGCTACAATGGGCCAGATTGCACACTGCTACAATGGGCCAGATTCCACACAGCTACAATGGCCAGATTCCACTCTGTTACAATGGCCAGATTCCACACTGCTACAATGGGCCAGATTCCACTCTGCTACAATTGGCCAGATTCCACACTTGCTACAATGCCAGATTCCACTCTGCTACAATGGCCAGATTCCACACTGCTACAATGGGCCAGATTGCACACTGCTACAATGCCAGATTGCATCTGCTTACAATGGCCAGATTGCACACTGCTACAATGGGCCAGATTCCACCTGTTACAATGGGCCAGATTGCATCACTGCTACAATGGCCAGATTGCACACTGCTACAATGGC
>CM065723.1:83931060-83936060 GCA_033310375.1 Conus canariensis
TGCACAATATCCACAAGGCGCAATAAATCACGTCGAACTACCAGAAGAAGAAGAAGAACCGAGGTCCCCACACCGCTGAACGTGGCCGCGGCGTCGGCGCGGAGGTGCAGGGCGCAGGCTGGCTTTGATGACTTCTGTGCTGACTAGGTCATTGTGGATCTTGTACAGCATGGATAGGCGTGCTGTACGTCGTCTGTCCTGGAGGCTGGGCCACTTCAGTTCTTCAAGCATGGCAGTGGGGCTAGAGGTGTTGTGGTAGCGCCTTATCACGAAACGGGCTGCCCTGCGCTGCACTGCTTCAAACTTGCTGATGTTCTGCTCTGTGTGTGGATCCCAAATGCTGCTGACGTACTCCAGGATGGGTCGCACGAAGGACTTGTAGTCCATTTCCTTGATCTTCCTGGAGCTGACTTTCATGTTACGTCGCAGGAAGCCTAGGGTCTTGTTGGCTTTGTTGCAAAGGTAGTTGATGTGCGTGTCCCAGCTGAGATCGCTGCAGATGGTGACGCCTAGATACTTAGCGCTGGTGACGGTCTCCAGGATATGGCCGTGCAGACAGTAGTCAAAGTGGAGGGGGTTCCTGCTGCGGGTCACAGGCAGAGTGATGCATTTTCCAGGATGAAACAACATGTACAGACTTTGCTGGCACTGTCAGTAGTAGTGTCCCACAGACACAATAAACACCGACGCCCTATTGACTTGATGGTCAGCCTCTCTACGTAACTCTACGGAGATAAAAATAAATAAATGAAATTCTAGGCTGGACACAAAGCCTTGACCGTTTCTTCTTGCTCCTCGTCCCGTCGTATATTATTATTTTCGTTATGTGGTTACCTAATTTTACCTTGACGTCATAATACTTTTTTTTACGTTGACGTCACAAAACTCCCCCTCCTAAAAAAAATGAGCGAATTGTTTTTTGAAGAAGAAGTAAACAAACAGCAGAATACACAAACCCAGAAATCACACATCAAAACAGCATCAGAAAACTGCAGTTCACACACGGAAACTCACTTCCTAAGGGATCAGCTGATTCTCACATGAATGGGAGAGAAGGTCAGCGAAAACATTCGCTGAACCAGGAACTGGCTGTACTTCAAACGAGAACTCCTGCAACGACAACGCCCATCGCATAATTCTTGAGTTCTTGAAGTTTGACGTTCGCAGGTACATCAAGGGACGATGATCCGTCCGCAGGATAAATCTGACTCCACAAAGGAACTAACAAACTTCTGCACTGCCCAGACAATGGCTAAACATTCCCGCTTTATAGTAGTGCACACCTCACGATCCAGCAACTTTCGACTAGCGAACACGACTGGGTGAAGAACATCATCACTCTCCTGAAGAAACACAGCACCCAAACCAACAGAACTAGCATCAGTCCTGAGAACAAAAGGATTACCTAACATAGGTAACAACAACACAGGTGCAGAAGACTAGATTCCCTGAATCGTCCTCAAAGCTTCAGCACACTCAGGAGTCCAAGAAATAGACCTCCAGCACGACCAGCATCTTTGATCAAACCCAACAGTGGAACACTCAAAGTAGCAAATCCAGGAACATATCACCTGTACAAACTGAACAACCCCAACAAAGTATTGACCTGCTTCCTGGTAGTAGGAGTGAATATCTTCAAAATCTTATTAATCTTCTTCCCTTCAGGACGCATAGTACCGCCTCCAACAACATGACCAAGAAACTCAAGTGAACGAAAGACTGCCTCGATCTTCGAAGGACGAGCTGTGAGGTTGAAAGACCTCAGACAAGAAAGCACGCCCTTCACATGACTAAGATGAGAGCATCCCATGACACACTGTGCACAAGAATATCATCAACGAAGTTGATAGCAGAAACCTGATCTAAAGCCAGCATATGCATCATACGTGCAAACACTGCAGGAGCCGACACAAGTCCAAAAGGCATCCAGACAAACTGGAATAGACCCATATGTGTTGTAAAAGCCGTCTTCAGACGAACCTCGGGCTTAACCACAATCCGCCAGTACCCTTTTGCAAGATCTATCTTTGTGAAAAACTGAGCATCAGCTAACCTTGCACAAGGACTCTCAACGTCAGGAATAGGTTCATCATCAGAAAAAGTAATCTTATTCAAAGACCAGAAATCAATGCTGACACGACACGTACCATCTTTCTTCCTGACCAGCACAAATGGAGATGCGTACGGACTATTCGATGGCTCAATGATACCAAGATCCAACATGATACCAATCTCTCTCTCAACAACCTCTTTCGCAGAAAACGGGATATCATAATACTTCTTTTTTTTTTTTTTTTTTTTTTGATGTCCCAACCTCTGCGCCACCTCAGAGGCAGTGCACACACGCCGCTCATTCCGACACCCCGTCCACAGCCACAGCCCGGTCAGCCCGGCCGCAGCCCCAGCACCGACAATCCACAGGGAGCAGTCAATGTCAAGTTGTCAAGAGGCAACCCACCGGAGGAGACACTGCACTGCTGCCGAGTCACTTCGGTGGTGTTCAGTAGCGCCTGTTCTGATCTAACATACGCAGGACACCACCTACTAAGCCCCCTACTGACGACAATAATTGCTTAGTCGCGGAGCCGGCGTGAGTGAGCTCTCCCTCCGGAGGGCACCACCACGTCCGTCCAACGACAGCCCCCATGGACTCGCCGGTACCGGTGACCCCGACAGAACCAAACCAAGGCCACAGACGTGGAGAGGTCATAGAAACTGAGGTCACCATGAGAGCAGGGCATGAAGGGCCACAGAATTTGAGACATTTTTTTTAATGCTGATCGATGAGAATGAGGATGATTAAGATGATGCTACGGATTTCCATTTTGGTCTGAGACTACATGACAGGGCTGTACTCTACGCTTCCTTTCATAATATATCCCGGCGTCAACCAGGCCCGAGAGATACAGGCACCTGCAGTGTTGGTCATGGAATTTGAGCAACACTCTTAGAAACGCATCCATTAAGTGGATGAAACTCGACTGTGTGGTCCCAGTCTTCCCAACTGAGTCCGCAGCAAACTCAACTCTGGGTAGGAGCCGGTCGGGGCAGAAAAAAACCCACATGACTCTGATGGGATTCGAACCCACGACCTCCCAGCCGGGAGTCCGCGACGCTAACCACTTCGCCACGGCGGCTGGTATCATAATACTTCTTTCTAACAGAGATATCTGTTGTAAGAGGGATCTGTAATAGTACATCACCTGAGAAAGTACCTGGTTTAGGAGTCAGTGAGACCAGGGCGGAAGCTATGCCATTCCCTTGTGCATTTGATGATTTTTTTCTCCGCTGATTCCACTGTACTAGTGCTAATACTGTGAATCAGTAGAGGCCAGAGGAACTTTGGGTTCAATTGAACTGCTGACACCTCACGTTGTATTTACAGGGGAGACTACACTGGTCTGTTATCTGCAGAAGAAGGAGAAGAATACCACCACGACGAACAAGAAAACGAAGGAGGAGAAGGAGGAGGAGGAGGACAGTGACATTTGGGCTGACTGTTTTCAGAAGATATCCATCACATCAGGACTGGAGTCGGCGAGCTCTCTGACTTACAGACCTCAATTATCAGCCACGCGCCAGCCCACTTTAAACTTCTCTTTCCTCCAAAATGGCAGCTTTCTTTAGAGTGGCCTCCCTTGGTGTGTGACAGACCGGCCATTAAGCGAACAATGGCTCCAGCAGTCTGCCGCCATATCACTCCCAAAATAGACGATGGCCAGGCTGAGACACTGAGACTGGAGCTTAATGGCGGATTGGCATTGCTCATAGAAGTCCTCTGTGGGCAGAGAAGCCACAATAGCAGGCCGACAACAGCAGTACCAGTGCTGTCACGGACGATTTGGCCAGGGTCATGGCTGACTTCAGACGGGGTCATGGCTGACTTAAAAAGGGTCAGAGGTCTTTCGGATTGGAGAAAACTCGAGGAGGTAAGATTACTGTTACGCGGTCTCACATTACTGTGGAACATGAATTGTTTTGTTTGGGGTGAGCTTTGGTATGAATTGACTTTCACCGTTACAGCTTTGTGACCCTTGTCAATGTGGGTACCAGGAAAAGATGAAGGGCTGACTTTATAAATACTGGACTTGATTCCCCCATAAGCGAAGTCGAAATGGACTGGTTTTTGCATGGCCACTGGGCGCATGCCATGCAGGAAGTATGGGAGAGTGTGCCGACTACGCTGACCTTGTGGTGGCTGTGAAGCATAAAACAATAGACCCCCTTTTGGTGTTCCAAACCACCGTTCACGTACATCCTAGTCTTTTTTTGCCGTTCTACAGTCAAGATTAGAAAGAAGCCTTTCTTTGCAGTTTACCGGACATTTCATTTAGTTCAGTTGGTAATCCTGTGTTGGGGCCTACTCAAGGAATGCTGATGGTAACGGACACGATGACGGTGATCGCGCAGTTCTCTGACTGTGAAAACAGAGCAAGAATGCTACTGCATACTGGCCAGGAGTTGACGGCTGTAGTGACTTTGATCGGACAAGATCATTCAAAATGCATGTTTATAACCTGTGTCTGTTAGACACTTTGCCACACCATTTGCAGCCTACAAGATCAACACAGGGAATAGACTGTCCACTTATAGGACACCCAAAGCGTTTTGAAGAACCAGGATGAAAGCAATGTTCTATCTGTCTATCTATCTGTCTATTCTATCTATCTATCTATCTATATCTATCTATCTATCTATCTATATCTTTCTGTCTATCAAATGTCTTGTCACCAGGCCAAATATCAAGAGCGTTTATATTCATATCCATGATATGCAACAAAAAAGAAAAGAAAGAAACCATTAGCCTAGAGGCCTAGAGGGGCCAGGAGTGGTGAGGGGACAGCTGTGTGCAGTGAGGGGCCAGGAGTGGTGAAGGGTCAGCTGTGTGCAGTGAGGGGCCAGGAATGGTGAAGGAACAGCTGTGTGCAGTGAGGGGCCAGGAGTGGTGAAGGGACAGCTGTGTACAGTGAGGGGCCAGGAGTGGTGAAGGAACAGCTGTG
>CM065723.1:83948560-83951060 GCA_033310375.1 Conus canariensis
ACTCTTCCAAACGCGGTAAGGATATCAATAGACTGTTCAAAAGAACTTTTGTCACCATTGTTTACTAATTGAGTGTCATCAGCAAACTGGGATATTTTGTGTTCTACATCGTTTATTTTTTATACCTTTTATCTTCTTTTCTTCCTTTATCATTATGGCTAAACTTTCTGCACATATAATGAATAAGTAAGGAGATATAGGGTCTCCCTGTCTGCATCCTCTTTCTACTTTAAACCACTGAGCAGCCTGGCCATTTACAATAACAGTTGATTTGATATCCTTATAGAATGTTTCTATCCAGTGACATATACTTTCACCAAACCCGAAAGTCCTTAGAACGTTCAACATAAAATCCCAATCGAGTGAGTCGAAGGCTTTTTCAAAGTCTATACAGAGCAACAGTCCAGGAAGGTTTTTCGCATTTAAATAATTAATCAAATCATAAATTAATCTAATGTTGTCGCCCATAAATCTATTAGCCATGAAACCTGTTTGATCCTCACTGATGAGAGATGGTAAAACATTTCTTATTCTTTTTGAAATACATGAGGAAGCTATTTTGTATATTACATTTAGGAGGGAAATAGGACGCCAATTTTTTATATATTCTTTGGGTTTATCACCTTTTGGTATGCAAATAATTAGTCCCTGCTTCTGTGTTGTTGAAAATTCTCCGTCTTTGTATGATTCATTTACAGATCTTACAACCAGTGGGCCCAGTGTTTTCCAAAAGAATTTAAAGAATTCGGCGCCAAAGCCGTCTGTACCTGGGCTTTTACCATGCTTCATATTTTTTAAAGCTTCGCTTGCTTCCTCTATAGTGATTTCTCCTTCCAATATTTTTTTCTCATCTTCAGATGACTGTGGAATTTTTTTTAACAAGTTTTCTTATTTCACACTTTTCAGTTATCTTTTTTCTTGTATAAATTTTCGTAAAATGTTTTAACCTCCTTCAAAATATCTTTTTGTTCGTTTATTATTTCATCATCTTTAGTCACTAGTTTAGTCATTTGTTTACTAATATAGTTTCTCTTTTCAAGGTTGCAAAAGTATTTTGATATTTTTTCACCATCTGCAATCCATCTCTTAATAATACACCTTCCATTTTTTGTTCCCTGATTGCTCTTAGTTCTTGGTTTTTTTCTTCAATTATTCTTATTTCAATTTCTGTTTTATTCTCAAAATTTTCAAGACTTTCAATGCGTTTTAAAATCTTGTTCTCTTTTTCTGTTGCTGTTTTCTTTTTCATTGTGGCGTAAGCTATTGATTTCCCTCGAATTTTCATCAACAGAAAATCCAAAAATTTTTTATCTGAAATCTTGAATCTGAGTCCAGATTTTATTAACTCAGACAATACTGATTGATCTTGTATCGCTGATTGATCAACTGCGTATTCTTTTATAACATCCAGAATTAACTTATTAATTTCGTCTACATATTGCTTATCCTTTAATAGAGATACATTAAATTTCCAGAATCCTTTGAATTTTTCACTTTTACCAAATTTCAAGCATAATGTAACCATCGAATGGTCAGATCGATAACCTGGTTTAATGTCAGATTTTTCATGATAAATATAAAGATAATCAGACAATAGAAAGAAGTCTAGTCGGCTTTGTTTCAGTGGAGTTCGTTTTCGCCAGGTATATCTCCTACAGTCCGGATTGTCTTCCCTCCATATATCTGCCAATCCTATTTCCTCCATCATGTTTATGACTTCTTCTCTTGCCTTTGGATTATTATCTTGTACATAATTATAGCAGTCTAGATGTGGATCCATTGTGATGTTCCAACCATCCACAGCATCCAACAAAATGAAAATCAACACAGCAAAGAAGGGTGAAGAAAGGAAACCCTGCAATTGCACCAAAAAAGAGCAGTGTCCACTAAGCAATAAATGTCTTCACAACAATGTTGTATACCAGGCTACTGTGACATCAGAAAATGAAAAAGAAACATACATAGGGATCACTGAAAACCCCTTCAAAACCAGATATGCAAACCACAAACAGTCATTCAACAAAGAAAAATACAAAAACCAAACTGAATTGAGCAAATACATTTGGAAACTTAAAGACGCAAAAATAAACTACAACATATCCTGGAAAATCATAAAAAGGGCATCACCATACAGCAATATTTCAAAAAGATGCAACCTATGCCTAACTGAAAAATGGCTAATACTGTGTAAACCTCACTTAGCAACTCTTAATACTAAAACAGAAATAGTAAATAACTGCAGGCACAAATGGAAATCGTTGTTAGTGAACACACCCCGTACAACAACCTGAACCCCCCCCCCCCCCCCCCCAAAACAAAAAAAAAAACAAAACAAAAAAAACACGTGCAACCAACACGCACGTGAAAACAGCTGCAACCGGGCCCCACACGCTATATAACGCTGGCGGTGGACAACCCAAACTTCATCCTGACGATAGCCAAGCGCTAGAAACAAATTTGTAGATATTTTAATACCTCTTTTAATACTTGTCTTATCTAT
>CM065723.1:83953560-83961060 GCA_033310375.1 Conus canariensis
AAGGCTGCAAACCTGATGCAGCGTTTGTATGGAGCGGTTTTGACAACTGGAAGAAAGCACTGGAAAAGCACTCAAGCCACGAAAAATCATCTTCACATGGAGCAGCCGTGTATGACGTAAACTGTAGGCAGTCTACAACGTCAGTGTATGCTCCAGTGACGTGTCAGCATGAAACAGAACAAAAGAAACACTGCAAAGCCTGATGAGCGAACTAAAGAGCCTTCAATTTCTCCTGCGTCAGGGTCTGCCTCTCCGTGGACATGACGAGCAGGAAGGCAACCTTCAACAGCTGCTCAAGATCTGCTTTGGAGAGGGCTGCAAGGAAAAAACAAACACAGGTTCAAAATATCTGTCACATGATATTGTCAACGAGATCCTCGGAATTATGGCACATAAAGTCTTGCGATCTGTTGCACTTGAAATCAGAGAAGCGAATTGGTTTTCGATACTAGCTGACGAAACCCATGATGTTGCAAACAGGGAGCAGGTTGTAATTTGCATAAGATGGGTAACTGAGCAGTTTGAAGTCATAGAGGAGCCTGTGGGACTGGTGCATGTTGACAATACCTGTGCTGAGACAATTTTTAATGCGCTAAAGGATTGCTTGATCAGGCTGGACTTGCCAGTGTAGAAGTGTAGGGGTCAGGCCTACGACGGGGCCAGTAATTTTCAGGGTCACGTTTCAGGAGTTGCAAAACGGTTCAAAGATGAGGTCCCGTCAGCAGTGTGTGTACACTGTTTGGCACACTCAGTCAATCTTGTGTTACAAGAGGCTTCCAGAAAGGTCAAAGTAATAAGAGATGCCCTTGACTTTGCCACAGAGGTCATTCAGTTGATCAAATTATCACCAAAACGGCAGATCCTTTTTGAAACAATCCAACATGAAACATCAACTTTGTGCAGCCCGTCCATTAAACCATTGTGTCCAACAAGGTGGACTGTTCAAACAAGAGCTTTTGACTCTCTCATTGAGAACTATGAGGCTTTGCAAGAAACACTTGAACTAGTCTCACAAGGACATGATGAGTATGCCAGGAGAGCATCCGGCCTTCCAGCACTTATGCAGCAGTTCTCCACCTGTCTTGGGCTCTCACTTTCACGGGATGTCTTTGCTGTGACTGAAGAGCTGGCGACTGCTGTTCAAAGGAAACAAACGTCCTGTGTGGATGCAACAAACGCTGCAAACCTCTGTCTGAGAACGCTTGAAAGTATGCGCCAGGATAAAAGTTTCCAGACGTTTTTTGCCGACGTCTCAATCACGGCTGCAAACGTGTGTGATGAGCCCCGCGTTCCGAGACAGAGACAGCCTCCACGGAGACTTGATGAGGGCTCCCAGGGTCACAGCTACTCTGACCCTTCTGCTTATTACAGACAGCCGTACTATGAGGCCATAGACAACGTCAAAGAGCATATAAAGCGCAGATTTGACCAACAAAGTCTTAAGTTGCCAAGGAAGATTGAAATTCTCTTAGGTGACGGAGCTGCAGGAAAGAATCCAGAAATTCCTCAAGAGATCAAAGACACATGTGCTGCGGACATTGACATGGACAGACTGAAAAACAGTTGGCCATCCTTCCACATGCTCTGGGGGACAAGAAGAAGTCCATCTTTGAGGCACTGCCAGAAGAACTGACAGCTTCTGACACTGTTAAAAGAATGTTGAGTGAGGTAGACAAACTTATCAGGCTGTACTTGACCATTCCAGTTACAACTGCAACAGCTGAAAGCAGTTTTTCAGCTTTGAAGCAGGTCAAAACATACCTCCGAAGCACTATGACTCAGGAGCGCCTAAACAACTGTCTCATTATGCATGTGTTCAAAGACAAGGTTGATCAGCTCAATCTCGCTGAAATTTCTTCCGAGTTAGTTTGCAGAAACGAACGACGTCAAAGTTACTTCGGAAAATTAAATGTGTAAAGGTGTAACCTCCCAGCTGTTGGTGTAACCTGCTAATGTACAGACTGTGACAATCGTGACTTAGTAACTGCACTTTACGGTGCCTAATGTCCAGTGAATATGGAGAGAAGGTATGTTATTACGTCATTCAGTCAGAAAGTCTGACAGATTCCCCCCCCCTCTCTCTCTCTCTCTCTGTCTCTCTCTCTCCCTCCCTTTCTCTCGCTCTCTCTCTGTGTCTCAGTTTCTGCAACGTTTTAATTGCAGCTATACAAAGTGTATTTCAAGTGTGTGTGTGTGTGTGTGTGTGTGTGTGTGTGTGTGTGTGTGTGTGTGTGTGTGTGTGTGTGTGTGTGTGAACTGAATATTGCATGCTGGAATATTTTTTATCGAACATTGCCATATTGTGATTGTCGGAGTTCAATGATTTGAAATATCCATTGCCCCCCTAATCCTGGACAGCTTCCGCTGCCACTGTCAGTCCATGTTTTTCCTGTCTTTCCGTTAACAGTTCAAACTTTTTCCTGTTCCTTCTGCAATGTTGTCAGTCCATGTTGTTCCTGTCTTTCCGTTAACACTTCAAACGTTTCCCTGTTCCTTCTGCAATGTTGTCAGTCCATGTTGTTCCTTGTCTTTCCATCAACACTTCAAACGCTTTCCTGTTCCCTCTGCAATGTTGTCAGTCCATGTTTTTCCTGTCTTTCCGTCAACAGTTCCCTGGAGGACTGTTTGAACCAAAACATCGGATTTTGTCACATGGACATACCTGCTTAATTTTCTTTTCTCAGTTCAGTTCAGTTCAGTGGTTTATTGTCTTTTCATCGCCAGATGATACTAGATACTTGTTTTAAAAAAAAAACCCTTCACACTCAGCTTATCTAGTACTTTTAAACCAACATCTGATATATGCATATTTACATAAATGAAATACCCTAGTGGTACACGAAGCTGTTGATCTTTATAAAACTTTTGCAACCTGTGACTGCGAAATAACCATGGCGAAATTCAGCAACATATGAACCATAACAGAACTTCGCATTATCCAATGTGCCGCCTGATGAGTTGATGCACGTGCTAATGGGCGATATGACCATGTATCTAATGTTCAGCATCTCGCGGTAACATGACATTTCCATGGTCTGGATTCTTCTTTCCAGATCTCTGTGAGGCTCCATGTCTTGCATGCTGACAGGAAGATGGAATACACCTGTTCACGAAGGAGCCTGACTGTGTGTTTCATGGAGATATCATTGTCCTTCCATTGAGTTGGAGTTTGAACAGTTCTATGTTGGCAAGGCTTTTAGATGGAGGTAACAGCTGATGGGCTTGATGGTAACAGATAAACGTGGAACAGTGACATTGGCGCTGGGGATTGTGTCGCAGATATATAGTTTGGAGATCGTGGGTTCCATTCCCATTAGAGCCATTTATATCTAAAGGATGTTCGGCCCATGCCCGGCTTCCGCTAGGGGCTGAGTTTGCTGTGGCCAACACAGACAATGAAAGAACACACACTGTACACACACAGACAATGTATGAACGCACACTGTACACACATAGACAGTGAATGAACGCACACTGTACATACATAGACAGTGAATGAACACACACTGTACACACACAGACAATGAATGAACACACACTGTACACACACAGACAATGAATGAACACACACTGTACACACACAGACAATGAATGAACACACACTGTACACACACAGACAGTGAATGAACACACACTGTACACACACACAGACAGCGAATGAACACACACTGTACACACACAGACAGTGAATGAACACACACTGTACACACACAGACAATGAATGAACACACACTGTACACACACACAGACAATGAATGAACACACACTATACACACAGACAGTGAATGAACGCACACTGTACACACAGAGACAGTGAATGAACACACACTGTACACACACAGACAATGAATGAACACACACTGTACACACACAGACAGTGAATGAACACACACTGTACACACACAGACAATGAATGAACACACACTGTACACACACAGACAATGAATGAACACACACTGTACACACACAGACAATGAATGAACACACACTGTACACACACAGACAATGAATGAACACACACTGTACACACACAGACAGTGAATGAACACACACTGTACACACACAAACAGTGAATGAACACACACTACACACACAGACAATGAATGAACACACACTGTACACACACAGACAATGAATGAACACACACTATACACACATAGACAGTGAATGAACACACACTGTACACACATAGACAGTGAATGAACACACACTATACACACACAGACAATGAATGAACAAACACTGTAAACACTGACGCAAAATACATCTCCATGTACAATTCATCAACACACGCTGTAAACACTGACGTGGAATGCACTTCCATGTACAATTCATCAACACCATGTACAATTCATCAACACACTCTGTAAATACTGACGTAGAATATATATCCATCTTCAATTCATCAACACACCTTGTGAACATTGACATGGGATACACCTCCATGTACGATTCATCAAAAGACTGTGAATACTGATGTAAAATACACCTCCATGTACGATTTATCAACACACCTTGTAAACACTGACGTAAAATACACCTCCATGTATAATCCATCAACACACTCTGTGAACTCTGACGTGGACTATGCCTCCATGTATAATTCATCAACACACTCTGTGAACACTGACGTGGACTATGCCTCCATGTACAATTCATCAACACACACTGTGAACGCTGACGTGGACTGCACCTCCATGTACAATTCATCAACACACTCTGTGAACACTGACGTGGACTATGCCTCCATGTACAATTCATCAACACACTCTGTGAACACTGACGTGGACTATGCCTCCATGTAAATTCATCAACACACTCTGTGAACACTGACGTGGACTACGCCTCCATGTACAATTCATCAACACACTCTGTGAACACTGACGTGGACTATGCCTCCATGTACAATTCATCAACACACACTGTGAACGCTGACGTGGACTGCACCTCCATGTACAATTCATCAACACACTCTGTGAACACTGACGTGGACTATGCCTCCATGTACAGTTCATCAACACACTCTGTGAACACTGACGTGGACTATGCCTCCATGTACAATTCATCGACACACTCTGTGAACTCTGACGTGGACTATGTCTCCATGTACAATTCATCAACACACTCTGTGAACACTGACGTGGACTATGCCTCCATGTACAATTCATCGACACACTCTGTGAACACTGACGTGGACTACGCCTCCATGTACCTCCAGTACAGGCTGCCCTTCCTGCTGTGGCTGACGGTGCCCCCAGTGCTGCTGGCGCTGGGCTGTGTGGGCAATGTCATGACCATCCTGGTGATGAGAAGGATGCGAGCCTCCAGGTCTTCGTCCTGCCTGTCTGTCTACTTCACGGCTCTGGCGCTCTCCGACCTGTGTCTCCTCACCACCTCCGTGCTGTGGGACTGGCCCGACATCGCCTTCAATACCCCCATCCCCCACCTCAGCCACCTCCCCTGCACCCTCCCTTTCTTCCTGCTGTACGCGTCATCCATGACGTCAGCCTGGTTTCTTGTCGCTATGGCGTGTCAGCGGTTGACGTCAGTGCTTCTTCCACATCGTGTAGGGATCTTGTGTACTGTCAGAAGAGGAACCCTAATCACAGGCGGTATCGTAGTCAGCGTTCTGGCAATAAATGTTTACATCTTTTTTGTTTATCACCTAGAAAACGTAGACGACAAATACGAAGAATGCGTCAGCACGGACGAAGATCTTGCCGAGGTCTTCAGGTTGCTGGATCTGTTCTTGGCCTCCGTGATTCCCTTTCTGCTCCTGATCCTGGCCAACACTGTCCTCATTCACCGTGCAGTGCAGTCCGCACGGATGGTGCGCCAAATGACAGGCAACAACCCACTACACATGACGTCACGATCAGCCAAAGTCTCTTCGATGACGCGAACATTGATTCTGACGTCAGCCGCCTTCTTGGTGCTGACGTTGCCGACCTGTGTTCTGGACATCTACTTGGAGGGGGTGGGTTACTACAAAGACGAGGTGGAGGCTGAGGGGGTGAAGGAGGGGATGGCGGTGGCGGAGACAGTGTGTGTGATGCTGTGGATCTTTAACAGCGCCGTCAACTTCTACATCTACATCCTGAGTGGCAGCAAGTTCAGGCAGCAGACCAAGCAATGTCTTAGCGGTTGCTTCAGAATGCTTAAAGTCCTTCACCGAAAATCACTCTAGAGAATGATGCCAGAACTAGAACCAAAGCACAAACGACATGAGAGCACCACACAACACACACACACACACACACACACACACACACACACACACACACACACACACACACACACCATACACACATTATGTGCACGCCCGCAATTACTTGCGTACAATTCACTTTTTTTTGGGTCTAATATCACGAATAGTGGATAGACGTTAAATGAAGGACACACACACACACACACACACACACACACACACACACACACACACACACACACACACATGTGCGCGCGCGCGCGCGCGCACTCACCCATGGAAGCACCACACACACACGCTTAAATCAGTTAAGTACCAGATTAATCCTGAATTGTACCAACATAATCATAATGTGCTTAGCCAAACTTAAAACAAATTGTTAAGTGAGTAAATCCTGAAAAAGTAGATTAAAAATAGTTTATTCTTATTGAAATCACATTGTAGTAAAAACAAAATTGTACTCTCTCTCTCTCTCTCTCTCTCTCTCTCTCTCTCTCTCTCTCTCTCTCTCTCTCTCTCTCTCTCTCTTCAATATAAAACGATCATAATGATAGACATTGTTTTCCTTGGCCTGCAGAATGCCTTTGATGCAAAACCAGTCTGCTGCTTTGTGTCTGTCACAGCATTTTAACGGTACCCCTATTTGCAAATAAACAGCGCATCGTTGTCTAACTGTACATTGTCCTCGAAGATGATATTGTCCTCGAAGTACCGACGATCCGAATCTACAATGCGCATTGCCTTCCAGATCGTGAACTCTCACTCACGCACATGGACATTAGTCCTTCAGATAAACCTATAAATCGAGTTTCGGCGAATGGACGAACGCATAACATCTTGCACACACATAAAATTCCCATCACCAACATTTGGAAGAAAAGGCCAGATCGGCCGTTGGAATGGATGGCACGTAATACATAGTGTACACCTAGCGTGGACAAATGGAAAGAATAAAGGTTAAAACAGGAACAAAAGACCTGGAGTGTTGATATTAATATGACTAGGGAAACAACTGCACGTAACGCATGCAGGCAGCTCTTCGGTCGCCTCTTCCCAGGTAGGCGGGTGGTTGTGTTGACGAGAACGTGGGTCATCATCATCATCATCATAATCATCATCATCATCATCATCATCATCGTCATCTTGATCGCAACGTGGGTCGCAAAGCGCTTAGAGCTTGCTCTCTATAAGAAGATAGGCACAATATTAGTACTCATCATCGTCGTCGTCGTCGTCCATCATCATCATCATCATCATCATCATCATCATCATCATCATCATCATCATCATCA
>CM065723.1:83966060-83978560 GCA_033310375.1 Conus canariensis
TCACAGCCTTCATGACGGAATACAACGATGTAAATACACGTCCTTGCGACCTTACATTATCAATGTCTTCATCAACTGCCATTAGCGTAAGAAAAGCGGATTGATAATTGAAGTCTTCAGGCAACACAGTCCACATACACACTGCATATCCAAACAAACAATGCGTTGCAATACATTGAAACGGACGCAAGAGATCCAACCACAACACACTGCAATATCCAATACAACACAATGCGTGCAATACATTAGAACACGACGCAAGAGATCCAACCACAACACACTGCAATATCCAATACAACACAATGCAGTGCAATACATTAGAACACGACGCAAGAGATCCAACCACAACGCACTGCAATATCCAATACAACACAATGCAGTGCAATACATTAGAACACGACGCAAGAGATCCACCACAACCACTGCAATATCCAATACAACACAATGCAGTGCAATACATTAGAACACGACGCAAGAGATCCCACCACAACACACTGCAATATCCAATACAACACAATGCAGTGCAATACATTAGAACACAACGCAAGAGATCCCACCACAACACACTGCAATATCCAATACAACACAATGCAGTGCAATACATTAGAACACGACGCAAGAGATCCCACCACAACGCACTGCAATATCCAATACAACACAATGCAGTGCAATACATTAGAACACGACGCAAGAGATCCCACCACAACACACTGCAATATCCAATACAACACAATGCAGTGCAATACATTAGAACACGACGCAAGAGATCCCACCACAACACACTGCAATATCCAATACAACACAATGCAGTGCAATACATTAGAACACGACGCAAGAGATCCCACCACAACACACTGCAATATCTACTTCAGCTCCTTTTTCTCCCACTGAGCACAGGCCATCAGCGACAACTCTTAGTGTGTTACATTTTGCTGGTTTTGGTAGAGGTCTCGTGCAACTGTCTGTCCATAATTCTGAAGCTTGACCTCCATCAAAACTGTCCCGGTAGAATTTGAAGATTTGCGTCTGTCTTCTTCTGACAGCTGCTTGATACCTATATAATTCACTTTGTCTGGATCTGGTGCACTATCTCCCGTTATTTATCTATTGCTTCTTTCAGAGTTCAAGTGGTGTGATTCCACCATCAAGGCCAGTTCCAAACAGATTTTGATTTAACTTGATCAGTAATTTCCCTTTGTCATTTCAAATCTTTTCGTCGCAGTATTCTGTGAATGTTTCACAGGAACCGATCTTTGGTCCCCAGTTGTCTAAATCTTGGTGATCCCATAGCCATCAAAGACATCTGGAGTAGTCTTTGTAGCCTGCTGTTTTTGCTTCCTTCCGTGTGATTGTAGAATTGCCAAATCTGCGAGAGGGTCATGTTATAATTAAGTGACCATGTAATTGTTACCACATGGTTCCTTTTGCAGTGACACGACTTTCTGAACTGTTCATTTTTTCAGTCATTTATCTTTCAGTGACTGCAGCAGTGCAAGTTCATCACTAGAATAATCTCTCCGATAGAAATGTTGATCAGATGTTTGAACAGCTTAAGATATGAAACTGGTGAATTTCCGGAACCGTAATTGTAGAGAAGACTGTCTGATGGGTTCTTTCGTCAAGGAAAGGTCACTGCGTGTAAAAAGGTCCAGATACACTGCAGCACATCTGCTACTTCATGACTTAATATTCGGGCGATAACTTAGGAAACAAGAAGCCAATAACTTGTGTGGACAATAACTGAAGTAAGAACCGCAATCGAAGTAAGAAATGACGTGCTCTTATCTCCACGACTGACTGGCTTCCTCTGACAGAGGCCACGTTTCTTCGTTTCTGTAAGCACTTGTTTCTCCTCCACCCCAGAAATTTTCTTCTGTTCTGTAAGCAGCTTGTTTCTCCTCCACCCCAGAAAGTTTCTTCTGTTCTGTAAGCACTTGTTTCTCCTCCACCCCAGAAAGTTTCTTCTGTTCTGTAAGCACTTGTTTCTCCTCCACCCCAGAAAGTTTCTTCTGTTCTGTAAGCACTTGTTTCTCCTCCACCCCAGAAAGTTTCTTCTGTTCTGTAAGCACTTGTTTCTCCTCCACCCCAGAAAGTTTCTTCTGTTCTGTACGAACTTGTTTCTCCTCCACCCCAGAAAGTTTCTTCTGTTCTGTAAACACTTGTTTCTCCTCCACCCCAGAAAGTTTCTTAGTTCTGTAAGCACTTGTTTCTCCTCCACCCCAGAAAGTTTCTTCAGTTCTGTAAACACTTGTTTCTCCCCCACCCCAGAAAGTTTCTTCAGTTCTGTAAGCACTTGTTTCTCCTCCACCCCAGAAAGTTTCTTCAGTTCTGTACGAACTTGTTTCTCCTCCACCCCAGAAAGTTTCTTCAGTTCTGTAAGCACTTGTTTCTCCCCCACCCCAGAAAGTTTCTTCAGAATTCTAAGTATTTGTTTCTCCTCCACCCCAGAAAGTTTCTTCAGTTCTGTACGAACTTGTTTCTCCTCCACCCCAGAAAGTTTCTTCATTCTGTAAGCACTTGTTTCTCCCCCACCCCAGAAAGTTTCTTCAGAATTCTAAGTATTTGTTTCTCCTCCACCCCAGAAAGTTTCTTCAGAATTTTAAGTACTTGTTTCTTTTCCACTCCGGAAACTTTCTTCAGTTCTGTAAGGACATGTTTTGCCTCCACCCCGGAAAGTTTCTTCAGGTCTGTAAAGACTCATTTTTCTCCATCCCGGAAAGATTTCCACTGTTGCTTCCAGACACCTGTCTCTGTCCCTTTAATGGAAGGAGGCGGCTTCTGCTATACTCGTATGTTATCGAGCTGTCAGATTCCCCCCACCCCTCCCCGCCTTCCCCCTGTCGTAACGCTCTTCTTCTTCCTACTGTGTCCAATGGAAGGAAGCAGAGGTTGCAGGACGTTGGTTGTTCTGTGGGTTGGACTCTTTCACATTCCTTTCAGCTGAAACATTTTCAACTGTTCTGTGTGTGATCCTCTTTCCCATTTCTGTCAGCTTGTATAGCCTCTGTTCTTGTCCTTTCTGTGTGTGGTCCTCTTTCCCATTTCTGTCAGCTTGTACAGCCCTGTTCTTGTCCTTTCTGTGTGTGGTCCTCTTTCCCATTTCTGTCAGCTTGTACAGCCCCTGTTCTTGTCCTTTCTATGTGTGATCCTCTTCTCATTTTTGTCAGCTTGTACAGCCCTATTCTTGTCCTTTCTATGTGTGGTCCTCTTTCCCATTTCTGTCAGCTTGTACAGCCCCTGTTCTTGTCCTTTCTATGTGTGGTCCTCTTTCCCATTTCTGTCAGCTTGTACAGCCCCTGTTCTTGTCCTTTCTATGTGTGGTCCTCTTTCCCATTTCTGTCAGCTTGTACAGCCCCTGTTCTTGTCCTTTCTATGTGTGGTCCTCTTTCCCATTTCTGTCAGCTTGTACAGCCCCTATTCTTGTCCTTTCTATGTGTGGTCCTCTTTCCCATTTCTGTCAGCTTGTACAGCCCCTGTTCTTGTCCTTTCTATGTGTGGTCCTCTTTCCCATTTCTGTCAGCTTGTACAGCCCCTGTTCTTGTCCTTTCTATGTGTGGTCCTCTTTCCCATTTCTGTCAGCTTGTACAGCCCCTATTCTTGTCCTTTCTATGTGTGGTCCTCTTTCCCATTTCTGTCAGCTTGTACAGCCCCTATTCTTGTCCTTTCTATGTGTGGTCCTCTTTCCCATTTCTGTCAGCTTGTACAGCCCCTATTCTTGTCCTTTCTATGGGGTCCATGTGCACGCCAGCTGTGGCAACGTGTTATCTTCTCCTCTGCAGCAGGAATTCCTTTTGGTTTTACCCTCGTCCCCCACGTCCACCCTCATCTCCCCCTCCTTTGTCGTCCTTATGGCCAGCACTTGGAGTGGCTGTGAAGCAATCCTATGACTTGCCTTCTCAAAAAGTGTGTCTGTGTGTGTGCGTGCGTGCGTGCGTGCGTGCGTGCGTGCGTGCATGAGTGCGCGCGCACGCGCGCGCGCGCGTGTGTGCGTACTTTACTATCCTATCAAGTGGAATACGAACTGATCAATAACTCGGCAACTTGATCTATACAGTAGCATAAAAAGAGATGGCATATAAGTAAACGTGTTCACATAGGTGTACCATTTACAGCAGTGCACAGAAATCACACGCACATAAAAGTGATGTGCACACAGATGTCATGCGTGACATAATGTGATGTATACAGAGATGACATGTGTATAGAAGGGATGTTCACACAGATGTCATGTATACAGAGATGACATGTGTATAGAAGGGATGTTCACACAGATGTCATGCATGACAGATGTGATGTATACAGAGATGACATGTGTATAGAAGGGATGTTCACACAGATGTCATGCATGACAGATGTGGTGTATACAGAGATGACATGTGTATAGAAATGATTCACACAGATGCGGTGTATACAGAGATGACATGTGTATAGAAGGGATGTTCACACACATATAGCTGTCGTGTCTACAAGATATGTCATTATAAAGTCTTATTGTATACAGAGATGTCATTATTCAGAAGTAAAGTTTCACACAGATGTCATGTATAAGAGTTGTGGTGTATGCAGTGATGGCATGTATAATAGAAGAGACGTTTTTCAAAGATGTCATGTGTATAGCTGTGGTATTTACATAGATGGTATGTGCATAGAAGTGGTGTTCACACATAAATGTATGCAGGTATGGTGTATATATGAATTGTACATGTATATTTTATATATATATATATATATATATATATATATATATATATATATATAAAGAAGCGCTGTTCATATAGCGGTGGTGTATACATAGATGGCATATATACAGAAGTGATGTTCACACAGATGTCATGTATATAGCTGTGAGGTAAACAGGGAGGGCATGTGTATAGAAGTAGTAAGTATAAAGAAGTGGTCTTCACACTGATGTCATGTATATAACGTTAATGTAAACAGAAATGGCGTGTACATCGAAGCAAAAACCAAAGGGGGGGGGGGGTATTGTATGCGGTGTGTACATTGCATACTGTAACAGAAACCAAAGGTAAATGGTGTGTATTGTATGCCGTGACTGTGTTGATTCTCTGACATATGTCAAAACTTGATAACGTGTGTTGTATGAAGTGGGTCTGTTGTATACTGTGACATATACTACAGACTGATGGTGTACACTGTATGCAGTGGGTGCCGTTGCATACTGTGACATATACTACCATGTAATGGTGTGTACTGTATACAGTGGGTCTGTTGAATACTGTGACATATACTATAGACTGATGGTGTGTATTGTATGCAGTGGGTCCGTTGCATACGATGACATATACTACAGACTGATGGTGTGTATTGTATGCAGTGGAACTGTTGCATACTGTGACATATACTACAGACTAATGGTGTGTACTGTATGCAGTGGTACTGTTGCATACTGTGACATATACTACAGACTAATGGTGTGTACTGTATGCAGTGGAACTGTTGCATACTGTGACGTAAACCAACACTGATGAGTTGTACTATATACTTTTCCTTGTGTTCACTGAACTATCAATACTCCAACTGAAACTACAGGCAAATTGTGTGTATTCATAAAGTCTGCTGCATACTGTGGCAGAAACCATAGATTGATGCGTGGATTGTATGCGGTGGATCTGGTAATATTCTGACAAAAACCAAAGGTTAATTTTGTGTATTGTATGCACTGAACCTGGCAGAAACCAAACAGTGTGCACTGAATGCATTAGGTATACTGCATACTGTGACAGAAACCATACATTAACGGTGTGCACTGAATGCATTGGGTATACTGCATACTGTGACGGAAACCAAAGGTTAATGGTATGTAGGGTATGTAATGACTCCTTTGCGTACGGTGGCAGAAACCAAAGGATGATGTGTGTTGTATGCAGTGGGTCCGTTGCATACTGTGTCAAAAAGCAAAGGTTAATGGTGTGGATCGTATGGAGTGTGTGTATGTTGCATACTGTGTCAAAAAACAAAGGTTAATAGTGTGGATCGTATGGAGTGTGTGTATGTTGCATACTGGGGCAATAACCACAGATTGATGATGTATTTTGTATGCAGTGGCTCTCTTGTATATTCTGGCAGAAACCACAGATTGATGATATATTTTGTATGCAGTGGCTCTCTTGTCTATTCTGGCAGAAACCAAAGATTGATGGTACTGTATGCATCAGGTCTGTTACTAACTCTGGCAGAAACTGAAGGGGAGGGGGGGGGGGATTAATGCATGTACCTTAAATTGTCCATGAAATGAATGCTCAAGACTCCAGTTGAAAATATGTGAAAAATAATGTCATGACAATGAACAGAGAACACATAACCTGAAAAATAAAATAAACAGAAGATAGGAAAAAAGGGAAAGATGCCGAAAAAACATAGTAATAGAAACCACTTCACACACACACACACACACACACACACACACACACACACACACACACACACACACACACACGCACACACACACACACACACACACACACACACACACACTCACACACACACACACACACACACACACACACACACACACACACACACACACACACACACACACACAGGGAGAGAGACTCAAGACTCAAGACTCAAAACTTTATTACTCAAGGATAGAGATTTTAGGCAGTGCCTATTCTTCCAATCTGTCCTTGCTATTCTACAACATTCAACTAAACAGACTCAGTTCAGGAGCGACAGTTCAGGAGCGACAGTGATCGGTATTATTATGATCATAACTACTTTTCTCAGTCGCCATACCTCTCTTCGTTTGATGTGAATTTTAAAAATTCTATAAGCCGATCCTCTTTTTTTTTTTCTTTTTTTTTGTTTGTTTGTTGTTGTATGTTTTTCTGTCAGTCTGTCTTTGAGAAAAACTGAAGGAAAAAGTTAATTAAGCCCTCTGCTTCATTTAAGTGGTTTGCGTTGTATAAGCAGCATATTACAAGCGTGAGAGTGCCGGTACACCACACATTAGAACATTAACAAACCCAGACACTTTGTATCAACTGCTAAAAGACTAAAATCAGCAAAAATGTGTCCATTTGTAAGAAAACAAACAGACTATGCATGGTGTGTAAGAGACTGGTTGGAGACAAAAAAGGAGAAAAAAAAGAAGAGAAGGAAAAAACAAAAGTAGTTGAAATTTTTATTTTATTTTTTTTTTTTTCGCTTTTTGTTTTTTTTTGGCAGATGAAGAGGACAGTGTTGAGCACCAAAAAATGAAGAGGTGGATTTCGGCCTTAGGGAAAAAAAAAAAAAAAAATCGTCACCGCCTTAGGTGCTCCATTGATCCGATAACTGATGCCACATTAAAAAAAAAAAAAAAAAAAAAAAAAAAAAAAAAACTAAACAGACTGCACATATCAATAATGACAGAAACAATGAAGAATATAGCAACATTATAATATTAACAATAACAATAGTAATAAGAATAATAATTATAGAATTTAAAAAAAAAATCCATTACAAAATTACACAAACACAATCAGACACGTACGCACGCGCGCTCATATGCATGCACACGCCCACACATACACGCACGCACGCGCACACCCACATGTACACCCCCCCCCCCCCCACACACACACACACACACATACACACACACATACACACACACATTTTCATTAGCTAATATAGAGGCAAGCATAAAAGTAGGGCGTTGAGACTATGACCAAAAGGTTAGATTTATTGTTCAAGTAAATGTTTAAGTATTGCTGATTTGAAGGACGGCAGTGATTGACATGTTTTGGCAGACGGAGAAAGAGAGTTCCACACAGATGGACCAAAAAATGCAAAACTAGATTTGAACAAATCAATGCGGACACGTGGCAAAATGTAATTATTTGAATCATATCGTGTTGTTGCCATTTGGATAAACTCAGCAAGATATGTTGGCGCCATGTTTGCATGGACTTTAAACATTAGTACTGCCTTATTATAGGTCAGTTGGCTCTGCAGTGGTAACATCATTAGTTTTGCGAATCTGCCCGTGGTTGATAGAGACTTGTCGGGAAGAATCAGCTTAATTCCCCGTCTATGCATAGAGTTGATCTTTTTTATGTGATTTTCACCGGCACCACTCCAGACGGTGGACGCATAGTTGATGTGAGAAAGGCAATGGGCTTCAAAAAATAATTTCCGGATGTGTGGTTCAACATAATAACTGAGTTTATTTAGTAAAAACAAATTGCGAGCCAACTGTTTGCAAACATGATTTATATGTGATTGCCATTTAAAGTTCTCATCAATGATCACGCCTAAGACACGGTGTTCGGTAACCTGCTCGATCAAGGTTTCACTCATTTTTAGGCTCAACATAAGATGCTGTCGTTGATGTTTCCGTCTCGATGCTAGGACCATACATTTTGTTTTGTGCGGATTAAGAGAGAGAGAGAGAGAGAGAGAGAGAGAGAGAGAGAGAGAGAGAGATCACGCGCATTGCAATAACAGTTGAACCACATGGGAAGACGAATGAAACAGAAGACAAGATGGCATTGCTCACAGACAGTCCTGATGACAAGAAAGGCCAAAGAGGAAGAAGACCTCCACAGATGAACAAGAAAGAGAAAAGTATGGAGAGAAGAAAAGGAGGAGGACGGCGCAACAACAAGAGAAAACGAGCTGGAGACTGACCTGAGACACACCAGCCAAGGTCCAAACGATGAAAAGATCACGACACAGGAACACCATCACCGACCAACAGACACACCAGCCAAGGTCCAAACGATGAAAAGATCACGACACAGGAAACACCATCACCGACCAACAGACACACCAGCCAAGGTCCAAACGATGAAAAGATCACGACACAGGAACACCATCACCGACCAACAGACACACCAGCCAAGGTCCAAACGATGAAAAGATCACGACACAGGAACACCATCACCGACCAACAGACACACCAGCCAAGGTCCAAACGATGAAAAGATCACGACACAGGAACACCATCACCGACCAACAGACACACCAGCCAAGGTCCAAACGATGAAAAGATCACGACACAGGAACACCATCACCAGCCAACAGACACACCAGCCAAGGTCCAAACGATGAAAAGATCACGACACAGGAACACCATCACCAGCCAACAGACACACCAGCCAAGGTCCAAACGATGAAAAGATCACGACACAGGAACACCATCACCAGCCAACAGACACACCAGCTAAGGTCCAAACGATGAAAAGATCATGACACGGAAACACCATCACCAACCAACAGCATACAAAACACAAACAACGCCCACAACCCAACAACACAAGACAGGCGTGGACAAATATTATACGATTCATTTTCAGTGAACGAACTGAACATGTCTGATTTGCCTTCAAGAAAAAAACAAAGCTCTGACAGAAACCAAAATTGAATGTAGTTGATCTGTTGCATATTGTAGCAGAAACCAAAGGTGTGTGTGTGTGTGTGTGTGTGTGTGTGTGTGTGTGTGTGCGTGCGTGTGTGTGTGTGTGTGTGTGTGTGTGTGTGTGTGTGTGTGTGTGTGTGTGTGTGTGTGTGTTTGCAATGGGTTTCTTATACTCTGTTAAAAACAAGTAGACAAACACACCTACAAACAGGTGAGATTTACATTCGACACGAACAGTAGTGAGGCTTGACAGAGTCACATTGTGCTGAGGACGTCTTCATGTGACTGACGGACAGTGGACAGCTCACTGTTGTTGACGTCGAAGATTACCTGGACAATACACTGTATATCCGAGGGCCACCCCATAAGTTCTCGGATGCGCAGAAACCACTGAGGTCATAATTTCAATTTTTATATCATCATCACAAGCGATGTCATAATAGCTTTGACACAAAAAATGATAAAAATCGTCAGCGCCAAATTTGTTCTAGACAGCAAAATGGATGGCAAGGGGGGCGGTTTTCAAAGTGTTGCAGAGAGCCTGTCTTGGAGAGATTTTCGTGCCATGATTTATTATGATTATCTTCAAAGGAAGTCTTTCAAGGAAAGTTTTATAAGTTTGACAAACTGTTTTGGCGACAAGGCTCCATCATTATCCACAGTCCATAGGTGGTTCAAAGAATTTCAGTTTGGTACAATGTCGTTGGAAGATCGTGACCGTTGTGGACGTTCAGTTTCAGTTACTACCGATGGGAACGTGAGCACAGTGAAGGCCATGATTACAGAAAATCCTCGAATCACGGAGGATGAACTCAAGGATACTCTAAACCTTTCATCAGGAAGCTTAGACCGCATTCTTCGGCACAATCTCTCTGTACGGAAGCGTTGCGCCCGTTGGGTGCCCCACCAGCTGACTGGGGAGCAGATGAGGGCTAGGGTTGAATGGTGCCAGTTTATGCTGCAAAAATTTGACGGAGGAAGATCAGATAGGGTCTCCAATATCGTCACAGGTGACGAAACCTATGTTTACCAGTATGACCCCGAAACAAAGCAGCAGTCGTCAGTTTGGCTGTTTCCAGGGGAAACCCCACCTGTGAAATTTAAGAGATCAAGAAGCTGCACAAAGCAAATGATTGCAGTTTTCTTCGCAAGATCCGGCCATGTGACTATTGTACCGCTTCTGGAAAGAAAGACAGTGAACGCTGAATGGTACATCAACACCTGCCTGCCAAAAGTGTTCGAGGCTTGGAGTGCACGGCGACCACGGACCAGTATCCGCCACCTACTCCTCCACCACGACAACGCCAGCGCCCACACGGCAGCTGCAACTTTAGACTTCTTGCACGAGAACAGCGTGCAGCTCGTCACTCATCCTCCGTATTCTCCTGACCTAGCCCCTTGTGACTTCTTTTTGTTCCCTCGTTTGAAAAAACAACTGAAAGGAAAGCCGTTTGAGAGCCCTGAAGATGCCCGAGCGTTTGCCGAGGGCTTGATTTCTGGTATACCTAAGTCGGAGTGGGCTGGGGTGATGGATTCGTGGTTTAGAAGGATGGAAAAGTGCATACACGCTGATGGAGGATACTTTGAAAAGATGGGCTAGGTAAGAAATGCCAGTGTACTTCCATCTTTTCCCATCCGAGAACTTATGGGGTGGCCCTCGTATAGTTCAATCCAGTATAGTGAATTGGACAACAGACTGAATGTGGGGAGCAATGTTGATGATGTCATAAAGCAACCTGGACCACAGACTGAGAGAGCGCTGGAGTTCATGTTGTTGATGACGTCAATAAATGATCTGGACGAGAGGAGAGAGAGAGAGAGAGAGAGAGAGAGAGAGAGAGAGAGAGAGAGAGCTCAATGCTCTTGATGACGTCATATAACTACAGACTAAAAGTGGAGAGCAATGTTAATGACGTCAGAAAGTGATCTATGCTACAGACTGAAAGATCGCGGGAGCTTATGTTGTTGATGACGACATTAAATGATCTGGATCACAAACTGATAGTGGAGAGTTATGTTGTTGGTGATGTCATAAAGTGATATAACTTACTGAAAGAAGAGAGAGAGAGAGAGAGAGAGAGAGAGAGAGAGAGAGAGAAGAGAAGAGAGAGAGATGTCGTTGGTCACGTCAAAAGTGACATGGACTTCAAACTGACATCGAGTGGAGACTTCTACGTCGTTGATGACGTCATAAAGTTAACTGGACCACAGACTGAGGGAGATTGTAGGAGTTCAATGTTGTTGAGGACGTCAAAATGAAATCGACTAGAGAGAGAGAGAGGAGAGAGAGAGAGAGAAGAGAGAGAGAGAGAGAGAGAGAGAAGAAGACAGACAGACAGACAGACAGACAGCCAGACAGACAGACAGACAGACGGAGACAGAGACAGAGACAGAGAGAGCTGAATGTTGTTTATGGCATCATAAAGGAACCTGGCCTACAAGCTGAAAGAGAGGGGATGATACTGATGACTTCATAAAGTAACCTGTGCTGGAGACTAACACGTCACCGAGTGACGGTGACTGCAGAAAGCCCATTGATGTTGATGATGTCATGACCAGACCTGCATTGAGATACAACGGACAGTCCAGCACTGATGATGACGTCAAGAATTAACATGGACTGTAGACGAAGACACGGCAAACAATCCAGTACTGTTGATGACTTCATGAAATGACATTCGCTGCAGACGAATACGTGACGAAAAACCCATGATGATTGATGACTGAGGCATGGAAAAACCTCTGCTGTTGTTGATGATGGCGTGGAGTGACACAGAATGCAGACTGAGCTACAACAGACAGCCTGATGTTGATAATGACATGAAATGACTCTGAATGCAGAATGAGGTGTTGCAGACGGCCTGATGTTGTGAATGACGTCATGAAGTGACATGGACTGGGGCTGAGAACAGATAATGACAGAAATTCCGTGGTTGTAAATGACATCACTACACCCTAACACCTACATATGCACGCGTGCGAATGCTCTCTCTCTCTCTCTCTCTCTCTCTCTCTCTCTCTCTCTCTCTCTCTCTCTCTCTCTCTCTCACCACACACACACACACACACACACACACACCGGCAGCTTTGCGCCCCCTCCTGGCTCCTAACGCAGTGAGTGAAGAGTACTGTCAGA
>CM065723.1:83983560-83986060 GCA_033310375.1 Conus canariensis
ATTTTGGGAAAATGTCAATAAACTTTCATGTAAACGGAAACACGTTAGCAACGATATCACTTTGGACAACTGGTTTGAACACTTCCAAACTTTGCTCGAAAAAGAAAGTGAACCAGACGAGGACGAATTGAATGTTGATGGTAATGATGTTTATTTCAACCGACCAATATCAAAGGAAGAAGTTATTTTAGCAATTAGAAAGATAAAGATTAGAAAAGCTGCTGGGCCGGATGGAATAACTGGAGAGTTGTTAAAAAATGCAGGTGATTGTGTTGCAGATTTCTTTGTCACATTCTTTAATGCTTTGTTTCAGAAAGGTATATTTCCTGACAGTTGGACAGAAAGTATTGTGCTTCCCTTGTACAAAAAAGGAGATGTCAACAACCCTAACAATTACAGGGGCATTTCATTATGCAATATTAGTAGCAAAATTTATAGTACAGTCATTAATCATCGTTTACAAGAGTGGGTTGAGGAAAATAATATTACTGGAGAATATCAAGCAGGATTCAAAAAGAACTATTCAACTATTGATCATATGTTTACTTTGTTGGCTATCATACAAAAACAGTTCTCTTTCAACAGAAAATTATATGTTGCATTCATAGATTTTGAGAAGGCTTTTGATTCCATTAATAGGAAAATTCTTTGGTCAATTTTAGTTAAAAATGGTATAAATGGTAATTTATACAATTGCATCAAAAGTATGTATAATAATGTTAAAGTTAAGATACGGTGTGGACATAAACTAACTGATTTCATTATGTGCACCTATGGTGTTAAGCAAGGTGACGTGTGCAGTCCTGTTTTATTTTCTTTGTTTATCAATGAACTTGCCATAGAAATAATTCAAAATGGTAGGCATGGTGCAATGTTTACAACGGATTATTTTGAGCTCTTTATTTTGTTATTAGCAGATGATGTTGTACTATTATCAGAAACAGTTATTGGTTTGCAGACACAGTTAAACAGTCTGCAACGCGCAGCTTTTTCTCTTGATTTGAAAGTGAATTTAAGCAAAAGCAATATAATTGTGTTTAGAAAAGGTGGCTACTTAGCAGCAAGAGAAAATTGGACATATAATAATGCTGTTATGCCTGTCGTAAATGCTTATAAATACTTAGGTATACTGTTTTCAACAAAACTCAGTTTCACATTGGCTTGCAATGACCTTGTAAGTAAAGCAAAGAAAGCTCTGCTCTGCATTATGAGAAAACTGTATATTTTGAAGAATACTAGTTTAGATTTATTGTTGAAGTTATTTGATTCACAGGTTCAACCCATTGCTCTATATGGCGCAGAACTTTGGGGACTAGATGATGCAGCCCGCCATTGTGAAAAAGTGCACCTCTTTGCATTAAAGAAATTTTTAGGAGTTGAAATGCGAACACCCAACGACTTTGTCTATGGGGAGACCAATAGAATTCTATCTCTTTGAATTGTGTTAAGCTGTATCCGATACTGGTTGAAATTAACAAAAATGAATGATCACAGATTACCTCGGAAAGCCTATATGATGTTATACGACCTAGATGCAAGAGACAAAAGAAATTGGGCTTCAAATGTCCGTTGCAAATTATATCAATTTGGATATGGCTATGTTTGGATAAACCAAGGAGTGCAAAATGATAAATCATTTCTGTGTGAATTTAAAGACAGATTGATTGCATGCAGGTGGCAGGAATGGGACTTTCATGTCAAAAATAGTGATAGATTTACCATGTATCGGACATTTTGTTCGGTACACGATGTCAAACGTTATCTACGAATGGATTTAGATAAACACTTCAAGCTGACAATGACCAAATTTAGGCTGGGAATTTCAGACATAGCAGAACACCGGTATCGTTACAGTAAATATACTGGGATAGATTTGACTTGTCCATTATGCAAAAATGGAAAAGAGGATGAACTTCATTTTGTTTTATGTTGTCGTAAATTATCCAGTCTAAGAGCACAATATGTACCGACAAAGTTTTCCAAGGATCCCTGTCAGTTTCGGTTAAGCCTGCTAATGGCATCTCAGAATGAAAGCATAATAAGAAATTTCTCAATTTACTTATTCAAGGCATTTCAGCTTAGATCAGTCATGACTTCGTGACGGAGTAGTCCAACCAGTTTTTCTTGTGTTCTGTATAATTCCCATATTGATGTTGTTATGTTCTCCATACCCCCCTTCATAAGGGGCAATGGCCTTTATATGAAGTAAACCATCTGAGTTCTGAGTTCTCTCTGTTTGAGCTGCTGTGAGAACGAGAACAAGAACATATTTTATTGTCATATGAAAACTAGAGGTGTTGTGGGGCACAGATTATCAAGTTAAGACATTCAATTAAACTAATCCCAACGTCGTCACATCTTGCAACATAACATTTGAAGCAGAAAGAAAGAACATAGTGTGTATCAGGGTCTGATAAAAATAACATTAGCAGCAGAAAGAAAAAACATAGTGTGTATCAGGGTCTGATCAAATTTTCTGTCTCCGAAGAGAAAAACACAA
>CM065723.1:83991060-84018560 GCA_033310375.1 Conus canariensis
AAGATACGACGTTTCAGGCCCTAGGCCCTTCTTCACAGGGAGAACAGTAAGGAATGAAGAAGATACGACGTTTCAGGCCCTAGGCCCTTCTTCATAGGGAGAACAGAAAGGGAATGAAGAAGATACGACGTTTCAGGCCCTAGGCCCTTCTTCACAGGGAGAACAGTAAGGAATGAAGAAGATACGACGTTTCAGGCCCTAGGCCCTTCTTCACAGGGAGAACAGTAAGGAATGAAGAAGATACGACGTTTCAGGCCCTAGGCCCTTCTTCACAGGGAGAACAGTAAGGAATGAAGAAGATACGACGTTTCAGGCCCTAGGCCCTTCTTCACAGAGGTGGAGAACAGTCAAGGAACTAGAAGAAGATACGACGTTTCAGGCCCTAGGCCCTTCTTCACAGGGAGAACAGTAAGGAATGAAGAAGATACGACGTTTCAGGCCCTAGGCCCTTCTTCACAGGGAGAACAGTAAGGAATGAGAAGATCGACGTTTAGGCCCTAGCCTTCTTCAGGAACAGAAGGAATGAGAAGAGAGAGAGCAAACCCAGACAGAAGTCAAACTACAAACAGTGAGAAGTCATCAAGAGGAAAAGGCAAAGAAGAAAAAGGTGAGCATTATTTACAGGAGAAAGGGTTGATTAAACAGTTGCTGTAAAAAAACAAGGGGGGGGGGAGGGAGAGGGGGGTTGGTGGTGGTATAAGAGAGGGGAAAAGGAGGGTTGTGGTTTACCTAAAGATGAAAAGGTGTAACACTCTGTGTGTGTGTGTGTGTGTGTGTGTGTGTGTGTGTGTGTGTGTGTGGTGTGTGTGTGTGTGTGTGTGTGATATAGGAGGAGAGAAAGAAAGAGGGAGGGAGAGAGAGAGGGAGGCGGAAAGAAAAAAAATGTGTGTGTTGTGTGTGTTGTGTGTTTGTGTGTGTGTGTGTGTGTGTGTGTGTGTGTGGTGTGTGTGTGTGTGTGTGTGTGTGTGTGTGACCAAGAACACCAGCGGCATCAACGCTATCGAGGGAGAAAAACTAGAGACAGTTCAGATCTTCAAGTACCTCGGGACAGTTGTTTCAGATGAGGGATCAAAGCCTGAAGTGCTCTCCAGAGTTGTGCAAACGACAGCAGTGCTAGCCAGACTAAGACCCATCTGGAACGACAGACACATCACAATCAGTTCTACGATCAGACTGATGCGCTCCCCAGTCATTTCCTATTTCTCCATGCCTGTGAGATGTGGCTTGAGAGAAGCCATCAGGCAGCATAGATGAAATGCTTCCGCACGATCCTTAGCATCTCATACAAAGACCACATTACCAACTTGGAGGTCCAGACCCGAGTAAGGCATGCCACTGGGGCATACGAAGACCTGTTGTCCACAGTGAAAAGAAGGAAAATGAGATGGTATGGTGATGTATCAAGATCAACAGGTCTTGCCAGAACCATTCTACAAGGAACATTGCCAGAAGACAGAAGGAGAGGAAGACGGGAGGAAGAGATGGGAGGACAACATCAGTGCATGGACTGGCCTCACACTCAGCAACTGCCTAAGAGCGACTGAGAACCGGGTGTAGTGGAGGAGGCTGGTTGCAAAATCTTCAGCGGCGCCCTAACGGTCTTCAAGACTCTGGGATAGGTGATAGGTGATACGTGATATGTTGAACAATTCTGCAATAGGGCAAAAAAGTGCAGGCTAACAATTCCTTCGTCGTTACATTAATGATTTGGCAAAGATTTTCTATAAAAAAAATAAAAATAAAAAGAGAGAGAGAGAGAGAGAGAGAGAGAGAGAGAGAGAGAGAGAGAGAGAGAGAGAGAGAGAGAAAATGAGAATGAAAATTAGGGAAATATACCATGAATGCAAAATCCTTCACCACTGGAATCTATCTTGAAGACAGAACTATTCATACCGCCCGCGCCGAGGCCTTTCGCCCGCTGGATCGTACTCATCAGGGAGGTACTGCTGATTGTGTCTGTGCTTCCTTGGCATCCAACGAATACATACCACAGTCTATAATTCTGTGGTATTCTCGCCATGAAGGGAACAAAAACAGAATCCAACAGCACCCCAAAGCAGCCAGCGAAGGGTAGAAAAGTAAAACGAAAAAACAGTATGGTATCTTGTTTTTTGCTGAACGTAACATTGCGGTGACTTTGTTTCGTTGTTTCGATTTTTTAATTTTGAAAATGTTGCCTTTGATAACATGTCTCTTTGATGCACATTATCCTGGATGTCTCAGTTAACCAGAGAGAGAGAGAGAGAGAGAGAGAGAGAGAGAGAGAGAGAGAGAGAGAGAGAGAGAGAGAGAGAGAGAGAGAGAGAGAGAGAGAACGAACGAACGAACGAACGAAATTTTATTTTACCAGGGTAATGAGATAAGCAATATAAATGCTTTTTTCCACCCAGCCCTGGGGCAAAAGAAAGAGAAACAATGTAAAGATCAAATTAATGCATTTAAAGATCAAATTAAAGCAAATACACATATAAAAAGAGCAAAGTATAACAAGAAAGATCTTGTACAGTTCAAAACAAGTTAGCTATTGTCCATATCATTGACAAACGAATGCAAATAGAAAAGCGCGTGAACATAGCGAACAAGGGGAAGGAAACGGGGAAGGAAAAGGCCAAGGGGTAGGTTTGGGGTAAATGGAGAGGGGAGAGAGAGAGAGAGAGAGAGAGAGAGAGGAGAGAGAGAGAGAGAGAGAGAGAGAGGAGAGAGAGAGAGAGAGAAGGAAGGAAGGAAAAGGCCAAGGGGTAGGTTTGGGGTAACTGGAACGAACGAACGAACGAACGAATGTTTTATTGAGGGCAAGATGGATAAGCAACAATAATGGCTGTCTCACACCATGCCCTCACAAAACAAAAAACAAACAAACAAAACAAAACAAAAATTCCGAATATATTTACGCACACACACACACACACACCACACACACACACACACACACACACACACACACACACACACACACATATATATATAGATATTTACACATACATAAATACATATACATATAGTTCATACACATATACATATGCATAAACAAACATATATAAGTATGTACAAAGCGTACTTGCACACAATGTATGTATGCAGGTGAGAGTATGAATGTTGATGCGCAGGCCCCACATTCTTTAATCTTATGAGTTAGAGACAGACAATAGAAGGTAGACAGGCAACAGCTAGACAAGACAGACAAGAGAGAGAGAGAGAGAGAGAGAGAGAGAGAGAGAGAGAGAGAGAGAGAGAGAGAGAGAGATGGAGAGAAGAGAGAGAGAAGGAGAGAGATGGAAGAGAGAGAGAGAGAGAGAGAGAGAGAGAGAGAGAGAGAGAGAGAGAGAGAGAGACTGACAGGCAGACAATACAGACAGACAGATAGACAAATAGGCAGAGAATACAAGCAGCAGCAGAATAAAGACATAGAAGATGAGTAAAAAAACATTTGAGGAAATTGGATACAAGATTACGATCCAAAAATACCACAGAAGGTTAGCTATAGCTTAGCATTAGATATTTATGATAATGTGTTTTAAACGTAGATAAGCTATTTTTATTTCTTATGTCACAAGGAATTGCATTCCAAAGTTTACCACCCGAATATGCTAAGGAAGACTTGAATAGATCAATTCTGGGCCGGGGAATGGATATCAAATGTTTATTACAAAAGGTGTTTACAAGGAATTTGGTACGTAGATAAGAAGGTGCGAGATTGTTCATTATTTTGTACATAAACACACCCTTATTGAAACGACATTTCTGACTGAATGGGAGAATCTCAAGTTCTTTATAGTCTGCAACTTGAAGAGATGATTTAAGGAGTACGATTTTTAGTGAACGTCTATACAAACGCTCCAGTGGTTTCAAGCAATTGTGACTGGCCATGTCCCAGCAAGTTGAAGAATAGTCAATATCAGATTGTATATAGGCATGGGAAAATAACTTCCGAGAATGTTGGTCAAGGAAATGCTTAATTCTCTTTAATTGAAATATCTTACTTGAGATCTTCCGAGATAAAGCAGAAACGTGATTAGACCAAGATAGATTGTTATCGATAGTGAGACCAAGTAACTTATGAGAATCAATTTCTTCTATAATCTGATCGTAGAGATACAATGGAGGTGATCTAGTTTTCATGTTTTGTCGTTTTTGCCTAGTTGATATCAACATAAATTTGGATTTCATAGGATGGAGGGCCATGTGATTTAGTTTGGACCACTCAGTAAGATTATTTATATCATTTTGAAGAGCACTGCATACCGAGTGTACGTTTTTACCTTTACTGTGGAGTGTCGTGTCGTCAGTAAATAGTTCACATGAAGAGGAAATAGCTAGAGGAAGATCATTTATATAGACCGAGAAAAGGATTGGACCTAAAATTGATCCTTGGGGGACACCATAATTCACTGGTAGGAAAGTGGATTTTACAGAGGCTTTAAAAACTGACTGTTTCCTGTTGGTCAAAAAAGAGGATAATAGATCAAGAGATTTTCTGGATAGACCGTAAAGTACAAGTTTTTTTTACAAGAAGATTATGGTCAATAATGTCAAAGGCTTTTGCAAAGTCAACAAAAAGTACACCCGTAAATAGATTACAATTTATGTTTGAAAGCCATTGTTCAACTAAGTTAGTTAGTGCTGTATGACAGGAATGTTTTTTTCTAAAACCACTTTGGTTAGGATGAAATAAATCACGTTTAGTAAAGTGTAACTGGAGATTGCGTTTAAGATGTTTTTCTAGAGGTTTAAACAAAGTAGATAAAATCAATATTGGTCAATAATTTGAAAAATCAGTTGGGTCGCCGGATTTATAAACTGGTAGTACTTTGGCTACCTTAAAAGCTTGTGGGTAGTAACACTTTTCGATGCAAAGGTTGTAAATGTAGGTGAGATGCTCAGATATAACAGATGCAGATAATTTCAAGATTTTACCATCAATGTTGTCTAGACCACAGCAGTTAGATTGTTTTAAAGCACATAGTGCCCTATACACTTCGTGTACACTTAAATATTCAAATTGAAGTTTTGTATCTATGTGTTTAGAATCACAATAATCTTTCAACGATGATAGATCATTGTTTATCATGTGATCAGAGTTTATCGTTTTCTCAGCTATTGTTGAAAAGTGTAAATTGAATTTTTCAGTGGATAAATCCATTCCCGAATGAACAGCAGTATCAGATTTTTTCCCAGATAATTCGTTAATGGCTTTCCAGATGGATTTTGTATCTGTTTTAGAAGCAATAAGTTCTTTGAAATATTTTTTGCGAGTATATATTTTTAGGGCAGTTACTTATTTCGTTGTTTCTTAAAACTGTCACTTTTCCCTGTAGACTGTAATAAATTATCTCGAAGTTTAATGGCTGCATTGATTTCTTCGGTTAACCACTGTGGTTTGCCATCAGCTCTAACGCGTTTAAGTCTAATAGGGACATGTTTATCAATTACAGACAGAAAAATACGATACCAAGTTTCAAGGGCCTCGTCGGGGTCGGTATATTGATAAACCTCTGAAAAATTTGCAGAGCACAGGTCAGATGAAAGGACATCAATATTTAATGTTTTAATATTTAATGTTTTATAACAACGAGAAGATATGTATTGGTGGCTACATCTGGGAATTTCCGTTCCTTTTTTTGACCATGTTAAACAAACAGGAAAGTGATCACTAAGACCAAACACCGGTACAGAAGTTTCAATAATATTAGACGGGTCATTTACATATATATGGTCAATAAGTGTTTCAGACTGTGATGTTATTCTGGTTGGTGTGTTAATCAATTGTTTTAAATTCTGCAGTTCAAAGATTTTTTTCCAGTTGTTACGCGGTTTAAGTAAATCAATATTAAAAGCTCCAAGTAGTATTACCTCTGTTGCATAAGCGTATACATCCTCCATCATGAGATCGAAGCGATCAAACCACTCAACACGTTCTTCTGGATTTCTATATAGAAAACCTACTAAGACTGGTTTTGTCCCTTTCAAATAAATATCTATCCAAATGCACTCAATGCAGTATTTATCAAACAAGTTTATTTGTTTATAATTTACCGAGTTGTGCACAAATGCTACCAGTCCAGTGTCTAGTTTAGCCATGGCATCTCTCCTAATCAGACTATAGCCTGGAATCGATACTAGATTGTCTGTTATAACCTCAGTTAGTCTTGATTCAGAGAAACCAAAGCAATGAAAGTGATCATTTGAATTTGATAAAATAGAGGATATGTCTGACATTTTATTTAATAAGTGACATACATTTAGGTGACCTACTTTTAATCCAAATTTACTTACCCATTTCTCATTGCATTGATTGCTTGTCATTGATCAATGACAGATAAGTGTAGAAGATAAATGATCGACACTTAAATAACACACACATTTGATACAAAATACCAAGATTCTAAATATGAAAGTGCTGAAAAACGAGGACAAACACAACCTCAAAGAAAGGAAAGAAATACAAGTGTTACCTGATAAATTCAGGCAAAAACAACAAATGTAGAAAATGTCAACAATTTGAAGAAGAGGAAAAAAATCAACAAGATGAGACAGACAGTTAACAATCAAAAATGCACTTGGGTAGAATCACTTGGCATCAATTACCAAAATGCAGCCCAAGCAATATCAAAATGCGAAAACAACAACAACAACGACAACAAACTATAAGCAAATTTTGTAATCTAGATCCTACAGTCAAAAGACCACTGCAAGTCAGGTGGTCCGGCAATCTGTGTGTGTGAGAGAGAGAGAGAGAGAGAGAGAGAGAGAGAGAGAGAGAGAGAGAGAGACGGGGAGGGGGGGGGGGGCGGAGGCAGACAGTAAGACAGAGAGGCAGATAGCAAGTCAGTGACAGACTGTATCAGATTCAAACCTGTGCACACGGCGTGAACAAGCCAGCTTGCGTTGATGTCACCATTCTTCACTCTCCCGCCCCCTCTCTGCTCCTCCCCCACCCCCACCCCCCACCACACCTCTCCCGCTACACTCCACTCCACCCCCTCCTCCCCAGCCCCCCTCCCTGTGTGGCAGACAGGGACAGAAATAACGGTGCCTACAGCAGCATGCCCTGGTCTGCGCAGTGTTCGATGCCAGCCTGCCACTCTGGAACTGGCGTGGCTGATGTTTTCTGGGCTGGATCCGAGCGGCATAACCGAGTTCCTGAGGGCGGAGCCGGTGCCTCCTCTCCTCATTCAACCCCGAGGTACCGCCAGTCGGAATGGAAGAGGAGAGTTCGCTCCCTTTTCTGTACTAGAGCCAAAGGGTGTTGAGGTGTTATATCCTAAATTAATGCGCCAAAAGGTGTTGAGATATTGCATCATAAATTAATGCGCCAAAGAGTGTTGATATATCACATCATAAATTAATGCGCAAAGAGTGTTGAGACATCACATCATAAATTAATGTGTCAAAGAATGTTGAGATATATCCTATATTGACATGCCAAAGAGTGTTGAGGTATCACGTCCTAGATTAATGCGCCAAAGAATGTTGAGATATGGCATCATAAACCAATGCGCCTAAGAGTGTTGAGATAGCACATCATAAATGAATGCGCTAAAACGTGTTAAGGTATCACATCATAAATTAATGCGCCAAAGAGTGTTGAGATATCGCATAATAAATTAATGCGCCACAGAGTGTTGAGTTATCGCATCATAAGTTCATACCCTAAAGCTTGTTGACGTACTATACCATAATACACCGAAGGTATTCAGGTATCACATCATAATACGCTAAAGGGTGTTGAGGCATCTCATCATATGATGATATCCTAGTGGGTGTTGGGATATTGCATTATAGAGAATTGTGCTATGACCGAGAATGATATTTTGAGCAGCTAAAGGAAGGTGCAATGAGGTTGTTCACCACACTGTATTGATCTCACGTGTTTTCTCAGTACATACACAGTGTGTGTGTGTGTGTGTGTGTGTGTGTGTGTGTGTGTGTGTGTGTGTGTGTGTGTGTGTGTGTGTGTGTGTGTGTGTGTGTGTGTGAGAGAGAGAGAGAGAGAGAGAGAGAGAGAACTCTGTACTCTGAAAAAGTTTACTGCAGGGCCACCGGCCTGTATGCAAAGGAGGTACATGTATCATGTAAAGACACAACATGAGAAAAGAACTCACACAGACCAAACAATAAAGAATCTACAAAACAAAAATATATCATTTCCTAACTGCATAAGATAAACCAACTGGGAAATTGCTTTCAGGTATTCTCTATGCAGTTTCCCCATTTTACCCTTTTTATTCTAAAGCAACAAAAACATTACCCAGTTGAAATAGATTTCGCAGTTTCTTCTTCTCTCTCTTTTAAAGCATAATAAATAAACATTGCTACAAAACGTGTAATAAACCTGCAGATATAGTGTCAAATGTGTATTTTCGTCTAAATTTCTAAAAACTTTCGTCAAATACTTTTCTCTAATTTCCTGATATACTGGACATACAAACAAAATATGGTGTTCGTCTTCTGTAACCTTACAAAAAGGACAAGAGTTTGATTTTCCTATATACCTTTTATGAGTGCCGAGAGAGAGAGAGAGAGAGAGAGAGAGAGAGAGAGAGAGAGTGTGTGTGTGTGTGTGTGTGTGTGTGTGTGTGTGTGTGTGTGTGTGTGTGTGTGTGTGTGTGCATGTGTGTGTGCATGTGTGTGTGTGCGTGTGTGCGTGTGTGCGTGCGTGCGTGTGTGTGTGTGTGTGTGTGTGTGTGTGTGTGTGTGTGTGTGTGTGTGTCCACTATACTGGACATGGTGGCCCTGATGATGACCAGTAGCCAGTGATGGTGAGGTGGGACACCACGTGACCTGAAGGTCAACCATAGACGACCAAGTGAAAAGTCAACATCGTCCTCCTCAGCACACCAAAGTCTGGTCAACGTGAATTTGTCATGTGATGTAGCCTCACATGGCGACATGTGACTTTCCGTCGCATACGCCCTTATTTGTTATAAAGCATTCCCCTAGGTAGGGAAAAGAAAAGGTAAAAGAAACAATAATTCACGTGGCCTGACCAGTGTGATCGGTGTCGCTGGTGGCTATTGAAACAGTTCAGTGAATGGACGGACGTTGTCCATTGGTCAGCAAACAAGGGCTGGTAATGCGTAGAGTTAGACGAGTCCTCACTGAACGTGTACTCAAAAAGAGCGCAGGAGGGAAAAAATAAGGTATAGGAAGGAGATGGCTTGGGGACACTGACCGGACAGGTTGTCTGAAGAACGAGTTCCACCTGCAATTTACCATAACCAGCCCTTCCCGGTGCTGTGGCAGTACCGGTAGTGGTACAGGCAACTGGGGCAGTTGGGTGACAACAGTGCTGTGGCAGCACCTAAGTGCGAAGAGGTCGTCGACTGCCAGAGTCGTGAGAGGCTTTAAAGAATGTCATGTTGACCCACAAAGATTTTTAATTGTTCCCCCTTGGATCAGGACTCCGATGAAATTCCTATATTTTAAGCCATCTTTTTGATTCTTTCTTGAGAATATTGTATCTCCAGTGAGAAGGAGAAACCGTTTAAACGATATATGTATGTATTGCTATGTATAATGAGATGAAATTTGGTCCCAGCTAGTGGATCTGTGGAATGTCTGTACCTCCACTGGAGTGGAGGAACATAAGATTGAAAAGTTTGAAGAGTTGATTATTGTTTAGTAAATTATTCCCCGGGGAGGAGGGGGAGAAGAAGAGTATCGTAGTGCGCCTTCTGGTTGTTTGGAGAGATTGCGTGTGCACGGAGTGAATGCTGGGCTGAGTGCAGGCATGCATTTATGCACAGTGTGACAGAATTCTTGTCTGTCTGTCTGTCTGCGTCTGCGAGTCCGACCATCTGTCTGTCTGTCTCTCATAATTATAATCAGTGGGTGCTGTGTCCCTGTTGTCATGTGGTGTGTGATGGGTGTGGGTGGACCGTTGTGTTGGAGGGAGATGTGTCTTTGTCTCTGCCTCCTGTCTACAGTTGCACCACAGGAATAGCTACAATAAGCAGCGTTAGCCAAAAGCTATGCGCCTGAACCCCCTTTCATCATGGCAACGAAAGCTTGTCTCCCTTGTTAGTGGAGACAGTACGTGTTCTTAAAGTAAGTCAAATGATCTCCCTTGTTTAAGAAAACAATGCTAGCTGCCGATGGGATCGAAGTTGTCTCCCTTGTTTGTGGTAAGTGTACTGACCAGGGGCCGTACTTACATGTCGTGGGTAACGGGGAAGTTACGTACTACCTCGTTGTAAGCTCGAAGGTCCGTTACTTGCAGATCCATATGTCGAGAGAAACCTTTAACCTCGTGGTTTGCAGTGGGTGAGGGGTGGGTAACGTACAACGAGGACAGGGCATGAGTTCGCCCTGTGTTAGATCAAAACAAAGCCATTGGACACGTTCAATGATCACGTACTTCACGCAAAGTTAAGATTTCGTCGTCACACATCTTCCAGCTGACAGACACTCTCCGAGAAGACATTGAATTTGATTTGCACAGACTGAGACACGGAACTCGGCCCCTGCTCTACAAGTGTGCCTGTAGCTCCCAAGTTCGCCTGCTATGATAGTTGGCTTAGCTCTTGGTGTGTGTGTGTGTGTGTGGTGTGTGGTGTGGTGTGTGTGGGTGTGGGTGTAGGCTAAATCTGTCTTCATGCCTGTGTGTCACTGTTACTTTGTGTCAGTGTGTGTATGTGTGTGTGCGTGTGAGTGTGACTTCATCATGTTTATAGCCTTTTAATAGTTTTATCAAACTTGTTTTAGTTAAGCTGCTTTTTCAGTCTTGGTGTGTGTCTGTGTCAGCGTGTTTGTGGGCATGCGCAGAAGGTTGGGGGTTATTCAAGACATACGCAGAAGGAGGGAATCCCTCTTTTTATCTGACCTTCACCCTTTACTTTCTGGACACTTCGTAGGTAGAAACCGAGACAAAACCCAGAGGATATAGGTACGAAAGTAGAATGCGCTGAACCCACAGGGTTTGTACCCAGGAGTTAATCTCGATGTATAAGTAAGTTTACCGACGACATGTAAGTACGGCCCCAGTTATGGAAGCCAAGTCATCTCCCTTGTTTGTAATAACGGTACTGGCCATGTGGATGGCAGTCAAGGTGGTCTCCCTTGTTTCGGATAACAGAACTGGCCTGTGATGAGGCCGAACCAGGTCGACGTGGAAGAGGAGTGAGGAGAGGTAGGGGGCTCAAGGAAGGAGGAATGGAGGGATGCATATCAATTATCGATAATGACATTGGTGTCGGCCTATAATGAATCAATTAAGGGGGAAGGGGGAGATGTGAAGTGGATATGTCCCCCTCTATGATCAGCATCAATATCAATATGAGAGACAGACAGACAGACGGACAGAGACAGACAGACAGACAGACAGACAGACAGACAGCAGGACAAACAGACAGACAGATAGATAGTGGGCGAGCGCGCGCATGTGTATGTGTGAGTGTGCGTGTGTGTGTGTGTGTGTGTGTGTGTGTGTGTGTGTGTGTGTGTGTGTGTGTGTGTGTGTGTGTGTGTGTGTGTGTGTGTGTGTGTGAAGCACTCTCACGCAAAGACACAAGCCAAGCCGATAGCAAGTGTGAACGTGTGATAGGGGTAATTACTGCCAATTTATCTCCCTTTACTGCCGGTAAAGCAGCACAGCTATACTGCACACGCCAAGGTCAGAGAGCTGACGAGTGATGAATACAGTCTAGCATGAGTAAAGGCATTATTCTAAAAGCACACTGGGTATGAAAGTTTGCTCTCCCACTTCAGGTTGATGTGTACTTCCACGCCCATGGCAGAACGTACCCACTGGACACACAGAGCAGGCTGGAACTGTTTGGAGAGGCCTGGACAGTTCACACTCCACGCCCATGGCAGGACGTTCCCACTGGACACACAGAGCAGGCTGGAACTGTTTGGAGAGGCCTGGACAGTTCACACTCCACGCCCATGGCAGGACGTTCCCACTGGACACACAGAGCAGGCTGGAACTGTTTACGAGAGGCCTGGACGGTTCACACTCCACGCCCATGGCAGGACGTTCCCACTGGACACAGAGCAGGCTGGAACTGTTACGAGAGGCCTGGACGGTTCACACTCCACGCCCATGGCAGGACGTTCCCACTGGACACACAGAGCAGGCTGGAACTGTTACGAGAGGCCTGGACGGTTCACACTCCACGCCCATGGCAGGACGTTCCCACTGGACACACAGAGCAGGCTGGAACTGTTTGGAGAGGCCTGGACGGTTCACACTCCACGCCCATGGCAGGACGTTCCCACTGGACACGGAGAGCAGGCTGGAACTGTTTGGAGAGGCCTGGACGGTTCACACATCAGGTCACACGTATGGTCACAGCCATCAGAACTGCCCGGGCAGTGGGTGGGAGGGGGAGGGGGATGGCCAGAAGGGAAGGTGTGGAGGGGGTGTTTCCTTGAGATATTTCATTGGTGGCTTTGACTGATGTGTCTATAAAAAGGAATTGAACTGTCGTCATCATCCGGGTTTTCCGTGCTGTAGAAAGGAATTGAACTGTCGTCATCATCCGGGTTTTCCGTGCTGTAGAAAGGAATTGAACTGTCGTCATCATCCGGGTTTTCCGTGCTGTAGAAAGGAATTGAACTGTCGTCATCATCCGGGTTTTCCGTGCTGTAGAAAGGAATTGAACTGTCGTCATCATCCGGGATTATTCCGGTTTCTGTAGAAAGAAAAGCAAAAGTTGGTGACATGTTGTTTTCATTGCTGCAAACTGTACTTTATTCCTGGATGCGCTTCCAGACCTTTTTATGTTTGTCTGGCACAAGTCAACATGTATCATTTTGTCTCTCTTTCAGACACTGTACATTGCTATTTGTATATACGTAAAACATGGCATTCTTTCAGACACTGTACATTGCTGTTTGTACAGACGAAAAACATGTCATTCTCTCAGACATTGTACACTGCTGTTTGTACAGACGAAAAACATGGCATTCTCTCAGACATTGTACATTGCTATTTGTACAGACGCAAAACATAGCATTCTTTGAGACATTGTATATTGCTGTTTGTACACACGTAACACCTGGTCACTCATTCAGACATTGTATGTTGCTATTTCTATGGAGATAATACCTTGTCACTCATTCAGACATTGTATGTTGCTATTTCTACACACGTAACACCTGGTCACTCATTCAGATTTTGTATGTTGCTATTTCTACAGAGGTAATACATTGTTCAGACATTGCTATTGCTACAGATAGAATACCTGGTCACTCATTCAGACATTGCATGTTACTATTACTACAGAGGTAATATCTGGTTACTCATTCAGACATTGCATGTTACTATCACTACAGAGGTAATATCTGGTTACTCATTCAGACATTGCATGTTACTATCACTACAAAGGTAATATCTGGTTACTCATTCAGATATTCTACATTGCTATTTCTACACACGTAATATCTGGTTACTCATTCAGACATTGTATGTTGCTATTCCCACAGAGATAATACCTGCCACTCATTCAAACATTGTATGTTGCTATTTCTACAGAAATAATACCAGTCAATCATTCAGACATTGTATGTTGCTATTTCTACAGAAATGATACCTGTCACTCATTCAGACACTGTATGTTGCTATTTCTACAGATAGAATACCTGATCACTCATTCAGACATTGTATGTTACTGTTACTAAAGATGGAATACCTGGTCACTCATTCACATATTGTATGTTGCTGTTGCTACAGATAGAATACCTGGTTACTCATTCAGACATTTATGTTACTATCACTACTGAGGTAATACCTGGTCACTCATTCAGACATTCTACGTTGCTATTTCTACACACGTAATATCTGGTTACTCATTCAGACATTGTATGTTGCTATTCCCACAGAGATAATACCTGCAACTCATCCAAACATTGTATGTTGCTATTTCTACAGAAATAATACCAGTCAGTCATTCAGATATTGCATGTTGCTGTTGCTACAGATAGAATACCTGGTCACTCATTCAGACATTGTATGTTACTATTACTACAGATAGAATACCTGGTCACTCATTCACATATTGTATGTTGCTGTTGCTACAGATAGAATACCTGGTCACTCATTCAGACATTTATGTTACTATCACTACTGAGGTAATACCTGGTCACTCATTCAGACATTCTACGTTCCTATTTCTACACACATAATATCTGGTTACCCATTCAGACATTGTATGTTGCTATTCCCACAGAGATAATACCTGCCACTCATTCAGACATTGTACGTTGCTATTTCTACAAAGATAATACTTGCCACTGATTCAGACATTGTATGTTGCTATTCCTCCAGAGATAATACCTGCCATTCATTCAGACATTGTATGTTGCTATCCCTCCAGAGATAATACCTGCCATTCATTCAGACATTGTATGTTGCTGTTCCTACAGAGATAATACCTGCCACTCATTCAGACATTGTACGTTGCTAGTCCTACAGAGATAATACCTGCCACTGATTCAGAAAATGTATGTTGCTATTCCTCCAGAGATAATACCTGCCATTCATTCAGACAATGTATGTTGCTATTCCTCCAGAGATGATACCTGCCACTCATTCAGACATTGTACGTTGCTATTTCTATAGAGATAATACCTGGTGACTCATTCAGACATTGTATGTTGCTATTTCTAACAGCAATGATTTGATACAATGACGTCGCCAAAAGTATGGATACGTTTTCAAACCACGAACTGACAAGACAGGCTGAACCGCGAATGTAGCAGCAGCAGAAATAAAAGACTATTTGTTAGACAAACTTTATAGAAAATAATCTGTGGTATATAGACAGGATACTGTATGACGGGTGGAGAAATCTGAGCGGTATACACAGTGGAAAGAAATAGGTAAAACCATTGTCTGTTGAAGACAGATGGAATGGACAGTGCAGTGATAGTGCCAGAAGCCAGATGGAATGGACAATGCAGTGATTGTGACAGAAGACAGATGGAATGGACAATGCAGTGATTGTGACAGAAGACAGATGGAATGGTCAATGCAGTGATTGTGACAGAACGACAGACGGAATGGACAATGCAGTGATAGTGACAGAAGACAGATGGAATGGACAATGCAGTGATTGTGACAGAAGACAGATGGAATGGTCAATGCAGTGATTGTGACAGAAGACAGATGGAATGGACAATGCAGTGGTAGTGACAGAAGACAGATGGAATGGTCAATGCAGTGTAGTGATAGAAGACAGATGGAATGGTCAATGCAGTGATTGTGACAGAAGACAGATGGAATGGTCAATGCAGTGATTGTGACAGAAGACAGATGGAATGGTCAATGCAGCGATAGTGACAGAAGACAGATGGAATGGACAATGCAGTGATTGTGACAGAAGACAGATGGAATGGTCAATGCAGTGATTGTGACAGAAGACAGATGGACAATGCAGTGATTGTGACAGAAGACAGATGGAATGGTCAATGCAGTGATAGTGACAGAAGACAGATGGAATGGACAATGCAGTGATTGTGACAGAAGACAGATGGAATGGTCAATGCAGTGATAGTGACAGAAGACAGATGGAATGGTCAATGCAGTGGTAGTGAAGAAGACAGATGGAATGGACAATGCAGTGATTGTGACAAAAGACAGATGGAATGGTCAATGCAGTCATTGTGACAGAAGACAGATGGAATGGACAATGCAGTGATTGTGACAGAAGACAGATGGAATGGTCAGCGCAGTGATTGTGACAGAAGACAGATGGAATGGTCAATGCAGTGATTGTGACAGAAGACAGATGGAATGGTCAATGCAGTGATTGTGACAGAAGACAGATGGAATGGTCAATGCAGTGGTAGTGATAGAAGACAGATGGAATGGACAATGCAGTGATTGTGACAGAAGACAGATGGAATGGTCAATGCAGTGATTGTGACAGAAGACAGATGGAATGGTCAATGCAGTGATTGTGACAGAAGACAGATGGAATGGACAATGCAGTGATTGTGACAGAAGACAGATGGAATGGACAATGCAGTGCTAGTGACAGAAGACAGATGGAATGGTCAATGCAGTGATAGTGGCAGAAGACAGATGGACAATGCAGTGATAGTGACAGAAGACAGATGGACAATGCATTGATAGTGACAGAAGACAGATGGACAATGCAGTGAGGGTGGCAGAAGACAGATGGACAATGCAGTGATAGTGACAGAAGACAGATGGACAATGCAGTGGTAGTGTCAGAAGACAGATGGACAATGCAGTGGTAGTGACAGAAGACAGATGGACAATGCAGTGATAGTGTCAGAAGACAGATGGAATGGGAATTGCAGTGATAGTGACAGAAGACAGATGGAATTGACAATGCAGTGATAGTGACAGTAGACAGATGGACAATGCAGTGGTAGTGACAGAAGGCAGATGGACAACGCATTGATAGTGGCTGAAGACAGATGAAATGGACAATGCAGTGATAGTGGCAGAAGGTAGGAGAAACACCACCAGCAACAGATACGGTGGATGTCTTTCCTGTGCTACGTTAATTACTGCACACCTGCTGCATAATATTCCCCACCCACCCTACCTCACAACAACATCCCTCCTAGCTCCCTCTGTATTACCCACCCACCCTACCTCACAACAACATCCCTCCCTCTGTATTCCCCACCCACCCTACCTCACAACAACATCCCTCCTCCTGATCATGGGGCTAATGCGTAGGTCAGACATCTGCTAAGTCGTGGCCACCAGAACCTGTTCTTCAATTCTCTCATCTTAGTTGTTTATTCATTTATCCATCAGCTTCAGATCATGCGTAGTGTGTTCTCAAAACTTAACGGATGTGGTGTAGCGTACATGGACTAGTCCGCACGCAGTGACGCCTCCTTGATGAAACTGAAACCGAAACTCACTCCCTCTGTATTCCCCACCCACCCTACATTATTATAGCATCCTTCCCTCTGTATTCCCCACCCACCCTTCCACATTGCAACATCCAGCTTTCTGTATTCCTCACCCATACCTCACCACAACATACTTCCCTCTGTATTCCCCACCCACCCTACCTCATCACAACATCCGTCCCTCTGTATTCCCCACCCACCCTACCACAACAACATACGGCCCTCTGTATTCCCCTCCCACCCTACCTCATCACAACATCCGTCCCTCTGTATTCCCCACCCACCCTACCTCATCTCAACATACGTCCATCAGTATTCCCCATCAACCCTACCTCATCACAACATACGTACCTCTGTATTCCCCACCCACCCTACCTTATCACAACATCCGTCCCTCTGTATTCCACACCCACCCTACCTCATCACAACATACGTCCCTCTTATTCCCCACCCACCATACTCATCACAACATACGTCCCTCTGTATTACCCACACACCCTACCTCACAGCATCCGTCCCTCTGTATTCTCCACCCACCCTACCTCATCACAACATACGTCCCTCGGTATTCCCCACCCACCCTACATCATTACTACATCCGTCCCTCTGTATTCGCCACCCACCATACCTCATCACAACATACGTCCCTCTGTATTCCCCACACACCCTACCTCAAAGCATCCGTCCCTCTGTATTCCCCACCCACCCTACCTCATCACAACATCCGTCCCTCTGTATTCCCCACCCACCCTACCTCATCACAACATACGTCCCTCTGTATTCACCACCCACCCTACCTCATCACAACATACGTCCCTCTGTATTCCCCACCACCCTACCTCATTACAGCATCCGTCCCTCTGTATTCCGCACCCACCTACCTCATTACAACATCCGACCCTCTGTATTCCCCACCAACCCTACCTCACAATAACATACGTCCCCCTGTATTCCCCATCCACCCTACCTCACAGCAACATCCGTCCCTCTGTATTCCCCACCCACCCTACCTCCTCACAACATCCGTCCCTAAGTATTCCCCACCCACCCTACCTCCTAACAACATACGTCCCTCTGTATTCCCTATCCACCCGACCTCATCACAACATACGTCCCTCTGTATTCCACACCCACCCTACCTCAACACAACACCGGTCCCTCTGTATTCCCCACCCACCCTACCTCAACACAACACCGGTCCCTCTGTATTCCCCACCCACCCTACCTCATTACAACATACGTCACTCTGTATTCCCCACCCACCCTACCTCATTACTACATCCGTCCCTCTGTATTCCCCACCCACCCTACCTCATTACAACATCCGTCCCTCTGTATTCCCCACCCACCCTTCCTCATCACAACATCCGTCCCTCTGTATTCCCCACTCACCCTACCACACAACAACATACGTCCCTCTCTATTCCCCACCCACCCTACCTCACAACATACGTCCCTCTGTATTCCCCACCCACCCTACCTCATCACAACATCCGTCCCTCTGTATTCCCCACCCACCCTACCTCATCACAACATACGTCCCTCTGTATTCCCCACCCACCCTCCCTCATCACAACATACGTCCCTCTGTATTCCCCACCCACCCTACCTCATCACAACATACATCCCTCTGTATTCCCCACCCACCATACCTCACAACATCCGTCACTCTGTATTCCCCATCCAACCTACGTCATCACAACATACGTCCATCTGTATTCCCCATCCACCCTACCTCACAACAACATACGTCCCTCTGTATTCACTACCCACCCTACTTCATCACAACATACGTCCGTCTGTATTCCCCACCTACCCTACCTTATCACAACATCCGTCCCTCTGTATTCTACACCCACCCTACCTCACCACAACATACGTCCCTCTTTATTACCCACCCACCCTACCTCATCACAACATACGTCCCTCTGTATTCCCCACCCACCCTACCTCATTATTACATCCGTCACTCTGTATTCCCCACCCACCCTACCTCATCACTACATCCGTCCCTCTGTATTCACCACCCACCCTTCCACATCACAAGATCCGTCCCTCTGTATTCCCCACCCACCCTACCTCATCACAACATACGTCCCTCTGTATTCCCCACCCACCCTACCTCCTCACAACATCCGTCCCTCTGTATTCCGCACCCACCCTACCTCACAACAACATAAGTCTCTCTATTACCCACCCACCCTACCCCACAACATCCGTCCCTCTTTATTCCCCACCCACCCTACCTCATCACAACATCAGTCCCTCTGTATTCCCCACCCACCCTACCTCACAACAACATACGTCCCTCTGTATTCCCCACCCACCCTACCTCAAAACATACGTCCCTCTGTATTCCCCACCCACCCTACCTCATCACAATATACGTCCCTATGGATTCCGCGCCCACCCTACCTCATCACAACATACGTCCCTCTGTATTCCCAACCCACCCTACCTCAACACAACATACGTCCCTCTGTATTCCCCACCCACCCTACCTCATCACAACATACATCCCTCTGTATTCCCCACCCACCCTACCTCACAACATCCGTCCCTCTGTATTCCCCACTCACCCTACCTCATCACAACATACGTCCCCCTGTATTCCCCACCCACCCTACTTCATCACAACATACGTCCGTCTGTATTCCCCACCCACCCTACCTTATCACAACATCCATCCCTCTGTATTCTACACCCAGCCTACCTCACCACAACATACGTCCCTCTTTATTCCCCACCCACCCTACCTCATTACTACATCCGTCCCTCTGTATTCCCCACCCACCCTACCTCACAACAACATACGTCCCTCTGTATTCCCCATCCACCCTACATCACAATAATATCCGTCTCTCTGTATTCCCCACCCACCCTACCTCACAACATCCGTCGCTCTGTATTCCCCACCCACCTTACCTCACAACATCCGTCCCTCTGTATTCCCCACCCACCCTAGCTCATCACAACATACGTCTCTCTGTATTCCCCACCCACCCTACCTCATCACAACATCCGTCCCTCTGTATTCCCCACCCACCCTACATCATCACAACATCCGTCCCTCTGTATTCCCCACCCAACCTAGTCATCACAACATACGTCCATCTGTATTCCCCACACACCCTACCTCATCACAACATCCATCCCTCTGTATTCCCGACCGATCCAACCTCACAACATCATACGTCCCTCTCTATTCCACACCCACCCTACCTCACAACATACGTCCCTCTACATTCCCCACCCACCCTACCTCACAACAACATACGTCCCCCTGTATTCCCCACCCACCCTACTTCATCACAACATACGTCCGTCTGTATTCCCCACCCACCCTACCTTATCACAACATCCATCCCTCTGTATTCTACACCCAGCCTACCTCACCACAACATACGTCCCTCTTTATTCCCCACCCACCCTACCTCATTACTACATCCGTCCCTCTGTATTCCCCACCCACCCTACCTCACAACAACATACGTCCCTCTGTACTCCCCACCCACCCTACATCACAATAATATCCGTCTCTCTGTATTCCCCACCCACCCTACCTCACAACATCCGTCGCTCTGTATTCCCCACCCACCTTACCTCACAACATCCGTCCCTCTGTATTCCCCACCCACCCTAGCTCATCACAACATACGTCTCTCTGTATTCCCCACACACCCTACCTCATCACAACATCCGTCCCTCTGTATTCCCCACCCACCCTACATCATCACAACATCCGTCCCTCTGTATTCCCCACCCAACCTAGTCATCACAACATACGTCCCTCTGTATTCCCCACACACCCTACCTCATCACAACATCCGTCCCTCTGTATTCCCGACCGATCCAACCTCACAACATCATACGTCCCTCTCTATTCCACACCCACCCTACCTCACAACATACGTCCCTCTACATTCCCCACCCACCCTACCTCATTACTACATCCGTCCCTCTATATTCCCCACTCACCCTACCTCACAACAACATACGTCCCTCTGTATTCCCCACCCACCCTACCTCACAACATACGTCCCTCTGTATTCCCCACACACCCTACCTCATCACAACATCCGTCCCTCTGTATTCCCGACCGATCCAACCTCACAACATCATACGTCCCTCTCTATTCCACACCCACCCTACCTCACAACATACGTCCCTCTACATTCCCCACCCACCCTACCTCATTACTACATCCGTCCCTCTGTATTCCCCACTCACCCTACCTCACAACAACATACGTCCCTCTGTATTCCCCACCCACCCTACCTCACAACATACGTCCCTCTGTATTCCCCACCCACCCTACCTCATCACAACATCCGTCCCTCTGTATTCCCCACCCACCCTACCTCATCACAACATCCGTCCCTCTGTATTCCCCACCCACCCTACCTCATCACAACATACGTCCCTCTGTATTCCCCACCCACCCTACCTCATCACAACATACGTCCCTATGCATTCGCCACCCACCCTACCTCATTACTACATCCGTCCCTCTGTATTCGCCACCCACCCTACCTCATCACTACATCCGTCCCTCTGTATTCGCCACCCACCCTACCTCATTAATACATCCGTCCCTATGTATTCGCCACCCACCCTACCTCATTACTATATCCGTCCCTCTGTATTCGCCACAAACCCTACCTCATTCCTACATACGTCCCTCTGTATTCACCACCCACCCTTCCTCATCACAACATCCGTCCCTCTGTATTCCCCACCCACCCTACCTCACAACAACATACGTCCCTCTCTATTCCCCACCCACCATACCTCACAACATCCGTCCCTCTGTATTCCCCACCCACTCTACCTCATCACAACATACGTCCCTCTGTATTCCCCACCACCCTACCTCATCACAACATACGTCCCTCTGTATTCCCAACCGATCCAACCTCACAACATCATACGTCCGTCTCTATTCCCCTCCCACCCTTCCTCACAACATACGTCCCTCTGTATTCCCCACCCACCCTACCTCATTACTACATCCGTCGCTCTGCATTCCCCACTCACCATACCCAACAACATACGTCCATCTGTATTCACTACCCACACTACCTCACAACATACGTCCCTCTGTATTCCCCACCCACCCTACCTCATCACAACATACGTCCCTATGTATTCCCCACCCACCCTACCTCATCACAACATACGTCCCTCTGTATTCCCCACCCACCCTACCTCATCACAACATACGTCCCTCTGTATTCCCCACCCAACCTACCTCATTACTACATCCGTCCCTCTGTATTCGCCACCCACCATACCTCACGACATCCGTCCCTCTGTATTCCCCACCCAACCTACCTCATCACAACATCCGTCCCTCTGTATTCCCCATCCACCCTACCTCACCACAACATACGTCCCTCTGTATTCCCCACCCACCCTACCTCATTACTACATCCGTCCCTCTATATTCAGCACTCACCCTACCTAACAACAACATACGTCCCTCTGTATTCCCCATCCACCTTACCTCACAACATCCGTCCCTCTGTTTTCCCCACTCACCCTACCTTACAACAACATACGTCCCTCTGTATTCCCCAATCACCCTACCTCACAACATACGTCCCTCTGTACTCCCCACCCACCCTACCTCACAACAACATCCGTCTCTCTGTATTCCCCACTCACCCTACCTCACAACATCCCTCCCTCTGTATTCCACACCCACCCTACCTCATCACAACATCCGTCCCTCTGTATTCCCACCCACCCTAACTTATCACAACATCCGTCCCTCTGTATTCCCCACCCACCCTTCCTCATCCCAACATACGTCACTCTGTATTCCCCACCCACCTACCTCATCACAACATCCGTCCCTCTGTATTCCCCACCCAACCTAGTCATCACAACATACGTCCCTCTGTATTCCCCACCCACCCTACCTCATCACAACATACGTCCCATCGTATTCCCCACCCACCCTACCCTCATCACAACATACGTCCCTCTGTATTCCCCACCCACCCTACCTCATCACAACATCCGTCCCTCTGTATTCCCACCCAACCTACCTCATCTACATCCGTCCCTCTGTATTCCCACCCACCTACCTCACACCTACGTCCCTCTGTATTCCCACCCACCCTACCTCATCACAACATCCGTCCTCTGTATTTCCCACCCACCCTACCTCACACACAACATACGTCCCTTGTATTCCCCACCCACCCTACCTCATACTAACATCCGTCCCTCTGTATTCCACCACCCTACCTACATCACAACATACGTCCCTCTGTATTCCCCACCCACCTACCTCATCAACATCCGTCCCTCTGTATTCCCCACCCACCCTACCTCACAACATACGTCCCTCTGTATTCCCCACCCACCCTACCTCACACAACATACGTCCCTCTGTATTCCCCACCCACCCTACCTCACAACAACATCCGTCCCTCTGTATTCCCCACCCACCCTACCTCACAACATCCGTCCCTCTGTATTCCCACCCACCCTACCTCATCACAACATCCGTCCCTCTGTATTCCCCACCCACCCTAACTTATCACAACATCCGTCCCTCTGTATTCCCCACCCACCTCCTCACCAACATACGTCCCTCTGTATTCCCCACCCACCTACCTCATCACAACATCGTCCCTCTGTATTCCCACCCACCCTACCTCATCACAACATACGTCCCTCTGTATTCCCCACCACCCACTACACAACATCCGTCTCTGTATTCCCCCACCACTCCTCAACAACATACGTCCCTCTGTATTCCCCACCCACCTACCTCATCACACATCCGTCCCTCTGCATTCCCCACCACCATACCTCACAAACATACGTCCCTCTGTATTCCCACCCACCCTACCTACACAACATACGTCCTCTGTATTCCCCACCCACCCTACCTCATCACAACATACGTCCCTCTGTATTCCCCACCCACCCTACCTCATCACAACATCGTCCCTCTGTATTCCCCACCCACCCTACCTCATCACAACATCGTCCCTCTGTATCCCCACCCACCCTACCTCATCACATACATCGTCCCTCTGTATTCCCCACCCACCCTACCTCATCCAACATACGTCCTTGTATTCCCACCCACCCTACCTCATCACACATCCGTCCCTCTGTATTCCACCCACCCTACCTCATCACACAACATACGTCCCTCTGTATTCCCACCCACCCTACCTCATTACTACATCCGTCCCTTGTATTCGCCACCCACCCTACCTCAACAATCGTCCCTCTGTATTCCCACCACCTACCTCACAACATACCGTCCCTCTGTATTCCCCACCCACCCTACCTCATCACAACATCGTCCCTCTGTATTCCCCACCCACCCTACCTCACACAACATACGTCCCTCTTATTCCCCACCCACCCTACCTCACAACATCCGTCCCTCTGTATTCCCCACCCACCTACCTCATCACAACATACGTCCCTCTGTATTCCCCACCCACCCTACCTCATCACAACATCGTCCCTCTGTATTCCCCACCACCACCTCAACACATCGTCCTCTATTCCCCCCACCCTTCCATCACAACATACGTCCCTCTGTATTCCCCACCCACCCTACTCATCAACATCCGTCCCTCTGTATTCCCCACCCACCATACTCACAACAATACGTCCCTCTGTATTCCCCACCCACCCTACCTCACAACATACGTCCCTCTGTATTCCCCACCCACCCTACCTCATCACAACATACGTCCCTCTGTATTCCCCACCCACCCTACTCATCACAACATACGTCCCTCTGTATTCCCACCCACCTACCTCATCACAACATACGTCCCTCTGTATTCCCCACCCACCCTACCTCATTACTACATCCGTCCCTCTGTATTCCCACCCACCTACCTCACAAACATACGTCCCTCTGTATTCCCCACCCACCCTACCTCATCACAACATCCGTCCCTCTGTATTCCCCACCCACCCTACCTCATCACAACATACGTCCCTATGTATTCCCCACCCACCCTACCTCATCACAACATACTCCCTCTGTATTCCCCACCCACCCTACCTCATCACAACATACGTCCCTCTGTATTCCCCACCCACCCTACCTCATTACTACATCCGTCCCTCTGTATTCCCCACCCACCCTACCTCATTACTACATCCGTCCCTCTGTATTCCCCACCCACCCTACCTCATCACTAACATCCTCCCTCTGTATTCCCCACCCCCCTACCTCATCACAACATACGTCCCTCTGTATTCCCCACCCACCCTACCTCACAAACATACGTCCCTCTGTATTCCCCACCCACCCTACCTCACAACATCGTCCCTCCCCCCCCCCCCTCTCTGTATTCCCCCCCCCACGCGACCTCATCACAACATACGTCCCTCTGTAATCCTCATCCACCCTACCTCATCACAACATCCATCCCTCTGTATTCCCCACCCACCCTACCTCATTACAACATCCGTCCCTCTGTATTCCCCACCCACCCTACCTCATTACAGCATCCGTCCCTCTGTATTCCCCACCACCCTACCTCATCACAACATCCGTCCCTCTGTATTCCCCACCCACCCTACCTCATCACAACATCCGTCCCTCTGTATTCCCCACCCACCCTACCTCGTCACAACATACGTCCCTCTGTATTCCCCACCCACCCTTCCTCACAACAACATCGTCCCTCTGTATTCCACACCCACCCTACCTCATTACAACATCCGTCCCTCTGTATTCCACACCCACCCTACCTCACAACAACATCCGTCCCCTTGTATTCCGCACCTACCCTACCTCATTACAACATACGTTCCTCTGTATTCCACACCCACCCTACCTCACAACAACATCCGTCCCTCTGTATTCCACACCCACCTTAATGGGCAGAATGATCAAACAGAAGGCCTTTGACGTGTCGGATTCTTTCTCCATCAAGAATTCAGTCAATCAATTACTTTTTTTTCCTCTTCCCCTCCCTCCAGTCCTCTTCCTGATTCTCTCCGTTTTAACTTCTCCGCCGAATTCCTCCTCCTCCTCCTCCTAAAACCTCTCTCCATCTTCTTTCTCCTCATCCTCAACGTCTTCCTCCTCGTTCTTCTCCCTCCTCCCCCTCCTACCCCTTCTTCCCCTCCTTCCCTTTCTCCTGTCCACCTGGATCCTGGCCATGTAAGTCAAGGTCAGAGTCAGCTATTGATTCTTCAAAAAAAGTCAAAAGAAAAGAAAAGGAAAGAAGAGAGACAGTAAGAAAAAAAGAAAGAAAGTAGAAAAGGAAACTGGAATTTTCGCCGCACCTGAGCCAGGGCTAACTTTAGAACCTACTGACTGCTCTTGCAGACCTGATGGTGACTAACTCAATAAGGTGAAGAAGAGTCAAGCCCATCCCCTCTCCCCCTCCCTCTCCCTCTCCGCTATCGTTTGATCGCTGTGATAACCACTCAGGAAGCGAGCATAAAGGAACCTGAGCTCCAGTCCAATCCTGGCTTATTTGCCCAGTCACATTCCCATCTACGAGCTCCTACCACCTTCTGGGGGGCGAAAAGTGCCCAACCTCTTTGCTTTTTTCTTTTTTCGTTTTTTAGTTTCTGCTTCAGCTCTTGGGCTGATAGAGAGTGAGGGCTGAAGGCCGGATTCGGACGTGTCAAAACAGGAAGCGCCACTGCCGGCTATTTCTGACATCCGTTTACAGTTCAGCCGGTGCGAGGTGAGGCGAGTTGTCTGGAAATATCCCCGAAGAAAGCCGGCGTGGGAATGAGTAATAATGGCATCCACCGATAAGGGGCGCGAAACTCGAGGCGTGCATGACGTCAGTGTAGGCCGCATCAGCAGGGGAAGCTTTGCCCAGAGTGCCGATGGTCAGACCACACTGCTAGTTTGTCTCTATGACGAAGTGTTGATGGTCAGACCACACTGCTAGTTTGTCTCTATGACGAAGTGTTGATGGTCAGACCACACTGCTAGTTTGTCTCTATGGCGAAGTGTCGATGGTCAGACCACACCGCTAGTTTGTCTCTATGGCGAAGTGTTGATGGTCAGTCCACACCGCTAGTTTGTCTCTATGGCGAAGTGTTGATGGTCAGTCCACACCGCTAGTTTGTCTCTATGACGAAGTGTTAATGGTAAGCACGTGACACTTGCAGTCACGGACACGTGTTTTTGCTTTGTTGTTGTTGTTGTTGTTTTGTTTGTTTGTTTGTTTGTTTGTTTGTTTGTTTGTTTGTTTGTTTGTTTGTTTTGGGGGGGGGGTTGTTTTTTTGTTTAGAAAACCTTGCAAAAATTGTTGAAATAAGATTGCCGTTCTAATTCTTTATCTCTCATGGCATTGCATTAATTATTGAGATGAGATTGCCATTTCAATTCTTTTTATCTATCGTTACCTTAAAACACGATGCTCATCTACCTGTTCAGTAGGATATCGTTTAACTGAGGTTTTAGGCAAAGAGGAGCCAGTCGGTGTTTTTGGCGAGTGGTTATTGTCATAGATTTGGTTTTGACTGGGTGTATGACCATTGAGTTTGATATAACACCAGTCTGACACTTCATTTAGACTTTCCTGGAGACAGTTTCCTATTATATGTAGATCATTACCGTTTATTTGGAGTGATAAGTCATCAACAAATATCTCTATGACTTTATCGTCTGTTATGGATAATGGTGAACCATTGATGAA
>CM065723.1:84023560-84028560 GCA_033310375.1 Conus canariensis
AGAGAGGGGACAAGCATGATGAGAGAGATGTGTGGAATGGAGAGAGGGGACAAGCATGATGAGAGATGTGTGGAATGGAGAGAGGGGACAAGGCATGATGAGAGAGAATGTGTGGAATGGAGAGAGGGGACAAGGCATGATGAGAGAGATGTGTGGGAATGAGAGAGAGGGACAAGCAGATGGAAGATGATGGTTGGAATGGAGAGAGGGGACAGAGCATGATGAGAGAAGATGGGGAATGGAGAGGAAGGGGACAAGCATGATGAGAGAGATGTGTGGAATGGAGAGAGGGACAAGGCATGATGAGAGAGATGTGTGGAATGGAGAGAGGGGACAAGGCATGATGAGAGAGATGTGTGGAATGGAGAGAGGGGACAAGGCGATGATGAAGAGATGTGTGGGAATGGAGAGAGGGGACAAGGCATGATGAGAGAGATGTGTGGAATGGAGAGAGGGGACAAGCATGATGAGAGAGATGTGGGAATGGAGAGAGGGGACAAGGCATGATGAGAGAGATGTGTGGAATGGAGAGAGGGGACAAGGCATGATGAGAGAGATGTGTGGAATGGAGAGAGGGGACAAGGCATGAGAGAGATTGTGGATGGAGAGAGGGACAAGCATGATGAGAATGTGTGAATGGAGAGAGGTGGAACAATGGAAGCAGATGAGAGAGATGTGTGGAATGGAGAGAGGGGACAAGGCATGATGAGAGATGTGTGGAATGGAGAGAGGGGACAAGGCATGATGAGAGAGATGTGTGAATGGAGAGAGGGGACAAGCATGATGAGAGATGTGTGGAATGGAGAGAGGGGACAGCGAGAAGGCATGATGAAGAGATGTGGAATGGAGAGAGGGACAGGACAAGCATGATGAAGAGATGTGTGGAATGGAGAAGAGGGACAAGGCATGATGAGAGATGTGTGGAATGGAGAGAGGGACAAGGCATGATGAAGAGATGTGTGGAATGGAGAGAGGGGACAAGGCATGATGAGAGATGTGTGGAATGGAGAGAGGGGACAAGCATGAGAGATGTGTGAATGGGAGAGGACAATGATGAGGATGTGGGAATGGAGAGAGGGGACAAGCATGATGAGAGAGATGTGTGGAATGGAGAGAGGGGACAAGGCATGATGAGAGAGATGTTGGTGGAAGTGTGAGAGAGAGGAATGAGGGACAAGGCATGATGAGAGATGTGATGGAAGGAAGAGAGGGGAGGAGAAGGCATGATGAGAGAATGTGTGGAATGGAGAGGGGACAAGCATGATGAGAGATGTGTGGAATGGAGAGAGGGGACAAGGCATGATGAGAGAGATGTGTGGAATGGAGAGAGGGGACAAGGCATGATGAGAGATGTGGGAATGGAGAGAGGGGACAAGCATGATGAGAGAGATGTGTGGAATGGAGAGAGGGACAAGGCATGATGAGAGAGATGTGGGAATGGAGAGAGGGGACAAGGCATGATGAGAGAGATGGGGAATGGAGAGAGGGGACAAGGCATGATGAGAGATTGATGAGTGAGAATGGAGAGGAAGGGAGGACAAGGCATGATGAAGAGATGTGTGGAATGGAGAGAGGGACAGCAAGGCATGATGAGAGATGTGTGGAATGGAGAGAGGGGACAAGGCATGATGAAGAGATGTGTGGGAATGGAGAGAGGGGACAAGGCATGATGAGAGAGATGTGTGGAATGGAGAGAGGGGACAAGGCATGATGAAGAGATGTGTGGAATGGAGAGAGGGACAAGACATGATGAGAGAGATGTGTGGAATGGAGAGAGGGGACAAGGCATGATGAGAGATGTGTGGAATGGAGAGAGGGGACAAGGCATGATGAGAGATGTGTGAAATGGAGAGAGGGGACAAGCATGATGAGAGAGATGTGTGGAATGGAGAGAGGGGACAAGGCATGATGAGAGAGATGTGTGGAATGGAGAGAGGGGACAAGGACATGATGAGAGAGATGTGTGGAATGGAGAGAGGGGACAAGGCATGATGAGAGAGATGTGTGGAATGGAGAGAGGGGACAAGCATGATGAGAATGTGTGGAAATGGAGAGAGGGGACAAGGCATGATGAGAGAGATGTGTGGAATGGAGAGAGGGGACAAGCATGATAGAGAGATGTGTGGAATGGAGAGAGGGGACAAGACATGATGAGAGATGTGTGGAATGGAGAGAGGGGACAAGGCATGATGAGAGAGATGTGGGGAATGGAGAGAGGGGACAAAGCTGATAAGAGAGATGTGTGGAATGGAGAGGGACAAGACATGATGAGAGAGATGTGTGGAATGGAGAGAGCGGAAAAGACATGATGAGAGAGATGTGTGGGGAATGGAGAGAGGGGACAAGACATGATGAGAGAGATGTGTGGAATGGAGAGAGGGGACAAGGCATGATGAGAGAGATGTGTGGAATGGAGAGAGGGGACAAAGCATGATGAGAAATGTCTGGAATGGAGAGAGGGGACAAGGCGTGATGGAGATGTGGGGAATGGAGAGAGGGGACAAAGCATGATGAGAGAGATGTTGGAATGGAGAGAGGGGACAAGGCATGATGAGAGATGTGGGAATGGAGAGAGGGGACAAGGCATGATGAGAGATGTGTGGAATGGAGAGAGGGGACAAGGCATGATGAGAGAGATGTGTGGAATGGAGAGAGGGACAAGGCATGATGAGAGATGTGTGGAATGGAGAGAGGGGACAAGGCATGATGAGAGAGATGTGTGGAATGGAGAGAGTGGACAAGGCATGATGAGAGAGATGTGTGGAATGGAGAGAGGGGACAAGGCATGATGAGAGATGTGTGGAATGGAGAGAGGGGACAGCGGAGCAAGGCATGATGAGAGATGTGTGGAATGGAGAGAGGGGACAGCGGAGCAAGGCATGATGAGAGATGTGTGGAATGGAGAGGGGACAGCGGAGCAAGGCATGATGAGAGATGTGTGGATGGAGAGAGGGACAAGTCATGATGAGAGAGATGTGTGGGATGGAGAGAGGGGACAAGGCATGATGAGAGATGTGTGGAATGGAGAGAGGGGACAAGGCATGACGAGAGAGATGTGTGGAATGGAGAGAGGGGACAAGGCATGATGAGAGATGTGTGGAATGGAGAGAGGGGACAAGGCATGATGAGAGAGATGTGTGGAATGGAGAGAGTGGACAAGGCATGATGAGAGAGATGTGTGGAATGGAGAGAGGGGACAAGGCATGATGAGAGATGTGTGGAATGGAGAGAGGGGACAGCGGAGAAAGGCATGATGAGAGATGTGTGGAATGGAGAGAGGGGACAGCGGAGCAAGGCATGATGAGAGATGTGTGGAATGGAGAGAGGGGACAGCGGAGCAAGGCATGATGAGAGATGTGTGGGATGGAGAGAGGGGACAAGTCATGATGAGAGAGATGTGTGGGATGGAGAGAGGGGACAAGGCATGATGAGAGATGTGTGGAATAGAGAGAGGGGACAAGGCATGATGAGAGATGTGGGGAATGGAGAGAAGGGACAAAGCATGATGAGAGAGATGTGTGGAATGGAGAGAGCGGACAAGACATGATGAGAGAGATGTGTGGAATGGAGGAGGGGACAAGGCATGATGAGAGATGTGTGGAATAGAGAGAGGGGACAAGGCATGATGAGAGATGTGGGGAATGGAGAGAAGGGACAAAGCATGATGAGAGAGATGTGTGGAATGGAGAGAGCGGACAAGACATGATGAGAGAGATGTGTGGAATGGAGAGAGGGGACAAGGCATGATGAGAGATGTGGGGAATGGAGAGAGGGGAAAGCGGAGCAAGGCATGATGAGAGAGATGTGTGGAATGGAGAGAGGGGACAGCGGCGCTGGCAGTAATGAACTAATTCACTGCACTACACAGCTGTCATACTCAGGGAGCAAACCAATCTGGACCGACACGTGCTATACCCTGCTACTGCCAACGTTTTGCAAGACCAGAAGCGTCACCAGTCAGATTCTCAGGGTTAGATGCGCTTTTTCGTTCGTTTTTGTTTTTTTTTTGTTTTTTCAATTGTCACTCCTGCACTCTACCTGTAAATGTGCTGAATATGGAACCCCATTTTGGCCCACAATTATTTCACATTACTATGTCATCATCTAGAATGAATAAAACTTCTTTATAAAAAGTGAACCCTTAAGGCATGTCATGCAGAATTTTCAATAATGGAGAAAGATGATAGGTAACGTGTACTTTATCCCCTATAATTAAACCCATACTAATAAATGGCCCTGATGGGAATGGAACCACACGACCTCCCAGCCAGGAGTCCACAGTACTAACCACCTTGCCACGTGCCTGCTGAACCTGAATCATTTCCAATCGATGCCAAAAACTTCAGGACAAACTAGAGCAAGATACTGGCCCTGCACTTCCTGGCAGAGAGGAGTGACTGGCCCTGCACTTCCTGGCAGAGAGGAGTGATTAGCCCTGCACTTCCTGTTAGAGAGGAGTGATTAGCCCTGCACTTCCTGGAGGAGAGGAGTGATTGGCCGTGCACTTCCTGGAGGAGAGGAGTGACTGGCCCTGCACTTACTGGAGGAGAGGAGTGATTGGCCCTGCACTTCCTGGCAGAGAGGAGTGACTGGCCCTGCACTTCCTGGAGGAGAGGAATGACTGGCCCTGCACTTCCTGGAGGAGTGGAGTGATTGGCCCTGCACTTCCTGTAGGAGAGGAGTGAGTGGCCCCGCACTTCCTGGCAAAGAGGAGTGATTGGCCCTGCACTTCCTGTTAGAGAGTAGTGATTGGCCCTGCACTTCCTGGAGGAGAGGAGTGATTGGCCCTGCACTTCCTGTCAGAGAGGAGTGACAGGCCCTGCACTTCCTGTTAGAGAGGAGTGATTGGCCCTGCACTTCCTGTCAGAGAGGAGTGACTGGCCCTGCACTTCCTGTTAGAGAGTAGTGATTGGCCCTGCACTTCCTGGCAAAGAGGAGTGATTGGCCCTGCACTTCCTGTTAGAGAGGAGTGACTGGCCCTGCACTTCCTGGCAAAGAGG